>JBDJHY010176037.1:0-12211 GCA_039654485.1 Withania somnifera
AATTGACTAAGTCAGCCCATTTCTTGCATACATACTTATCTTGGGGTGCTAAGAGATTAGATAAGTTATATGTCAGAGAGGTGATTTGGCTTCATAGTGTATCATTTTCTATTATATCTGAAAGAACAAAAAACTTTACATCTCCATTTTGGAGGATATTGTAGAAGAAGATAGGTACAGGGGTTTGTTTGAGCACCTCATTTAACCCTCAGACCGATGGGTAATGTGAGACGATTATTTAGGTACTTCAGGACTTGTTGTGGGCCTGTTCTTTTGTTTTTATGGTAGATGGGATATATAGTTGGCGTTGGAGGAGTTTTCTTATAATAACAGTTACCACTCCACATTTATTTGCCATTATTTGAGGCCTTGTATAGTAGGTGTTGTAGATTGCATGTTGGTGTGTTTTATGGTAGTGAGAGTTCACCCTAGAGTTCATATTGTGTTAGTGATATGGTTTATAGTTTCAAAGTCATTCAAGATCAATGTTGGGCCACTTAGAGCAAGAAGAAGTCCTATGTGGATTGTAGAATTCAACCCATAGAGTTCAACATTGGTGATAGGGTCTTTCTTTATATGTCACCCAGGAAGGGCGTTATGCGATGTTTTATGCGGGGTCTTAGCTCCAAGTTTATTAGGCCCTATGATCATGCAGAAGGTTAGAGGTGTTACCTAAAAAATTTCCCTACCTCTAGAGTTAGTTTTCATGCATTCAGTATTTCATGTGTCTATGCTTTGCTATTATGTGCCTAACCCATCCAATGTGCTCTACCGAGATTCTGTTCAGTTAGATAATCATTTGACATATGTTGAGGATTCCGAGGCCATTAAAGACAATGATGTGAAGAACCTCAGATCCATCTATATCTTAGTTGTGAAGGTTTGTTGGGCGCATCTACCTTTTAAGGACGCTACCTATGATTTAGAGCCTAATCTCCTAGACAAGTATCCATATCTATTCGATCCTTTAAGTACTGATCTTTCCTTGACTTATGAGGACTAAAGATGTTTTTACTAGTTGATGTTATAATGACCCTCATGGTCATTTACTTGCCTTTCATATTTTTGGTGTTTAGATCCTTCTTTTCGCTTCCCCAGGTCATTATGAATTTCTTGGATCAGTATTGTTTCTCCCTGGTATATGTATATCTTCTTATCTAAGTTTTTTGTTGTTTTAAAGGCTTAACCTTTAAATAGTTGAACTTGAAAGTGAATTCTTAGTAACATATCTCAAAATTAGATTCCTATAGTTTCGTTAGCTATAGAATGTTGACTTTGTTCTAGTTGAACCTTTATTTTAAGACCCAAGGCTTTTGTTTTGAGTTTGAGCTATTTTTTTAAATCTTGTTAGCTAGAATTGTTTTTGGAGCTTGGGATGGCTTTTTGTGATTGAAGCATCATATTAGAATTCTAACACCTCCATTAACTTCAGAATGTTGAATTCAGGATACTTGGGTCATTGATGCACTTATTGATGTGTTCAAGCTAATTTTTAACGGTACGTTGGAAATTTATAAAGCTTTTCCATTTTATCTATTTGGTTTTGTGCAGTTCTTTTTCTTAAACGGCCTCTATTGTCAATTTATCAATATTATTGAGTCCAGAATATTTTTTCATGTAAGTTTGATATTTGGTTTGCTTCTGTTTGACTCCATTTCAATTTGGAGAGCTTTTTAGGAATTTCAATTGATGCAAAAATATTTGTAGATACAGTTGTTCATTGCAATCGCTCTCTTGTAACACGATCACATTAAATTACCTTTCTCTTCTTTATCTCGATAGGGATAGAGGGAAGCGAATGCATTGGGATAGATTTTCTAGGATTTTGCAAGATCAGCTGGGGCACCATGATCACGCAGAGTCTCATCTAGTTATGCATATATGTCTTTTACAACCTTTTTTCAAATTCATTTCCCATGAGAAAACCTCTTCTCTTCCCCTAATCATCAGTTAGCTAATTCAATGAATTAATGTGGCATCTTGTTGGTGCAGTGTCGAGAATCATTTCTTAGTATTTCATCTTCATTTAAGGTGATCTCCTCCTCCCTCTTCTCGTCCTAGCTCTTGTGCATTATCTCTCATGATGGTCATTTTAATTGTGTCTAGATCATAGTAAATTTATGTTGGTAGCTGGGCTTCGTGGGTTTGGAGCTTTTGAAAATCCTTTCACACGATTTCCTCCCCTTTTTGGGTGAGTTTTATAACTTTGATTCCTTAAGCTTTTTTAGAAAGTTTTTTTAATGGAGTGCATAATTTTTCTTGGCCAATTGAGGATCTCTTTGTGGTCCTATTGAGCTCTTTTTTGGACCACATATTCCTTGAGCTGAGGCCTACCTCCTTGTATTTTCTGTGTTATTTTTTTCATTGTGGGGTCCAATGGCCTCTTTTTAGGCCCTATTTTCAACCCAAATTGTGCTTCGCATTATGGGTCTCATTATTTGCCTTTTGACCCATAGAGCATTATTTTTCTAGCTTTTAATTGGTTTGGGTGATTTTACGGCAGTTCGAGCTTTGCTTCGCGCTTTCAAGGACTTGCCTCGGTGTCCAAGTTGGATAGGCTTACCTTTCCTTTAGAATGGACTATTTATAGGGTATTTATGTGGTGTGTCTAGCCTCGTCCGAAGTTTCATAGGTTGGTTACATTTTTGTATTGATATTTTTTGTATTTTTATCTGTTCTATGGTCTGTAAAGAGAGGGACTTAGGTTGTGTGTGAAGTCTCGTCTATGATGAGAGCATCCTTGGACCTTAGAGACTATGTTTTGCCATATTATTTCCTAGTGTAAGGTGTGTGCTTATATGGTGGCCTTTGGATTCTCTTAGACTATGTTGATAGCACTTTATCTATAATTATATTGCTCCGCATCATGCAATGTATTGCTATCTCTAGTTTTGGCTAGCGGGGGGGACCAGGTGTAGGTATAAGAGTGTATCAACTTAACAAAGATGGAAAGTGGGATTTTCTAAAGTATGGCAAGAAGGAAGAGCTTTAACTAACTTAATCTCCACGGTTGTAAAGCAGTATGGAAACATTTTTGTAATTAAACTAGATTAAACCAGTATGAGTTGTTATTTTGGGTTGGGACCTCCCTTTCTTAGTCATGATCCATTGCATCATATGTGGAACCTCATGCGCCAAGATGGGAGGTATTATTTAAAGGTAGGACCCCCCGAGCCTCTCTGAGGGATGATATTTAGAGGTGTTACCTCCCCTGCTTGACTGAGATCTATTATTCTGAGGTGGGACCTTCCTGATTAGGCAAAGTTCCATTATTGTTCCTATTTACTTCTACCCTCTTGCATTCATCTCTTTGTGTTGTTTATACCCTTTGGACTTAAAGGGGAGGCCACGCTGGGTCCTTGGTTGGTCTGTTTTTGCCTGCTGGCGGATAAGGTGTCAGGTAGGTCTTATTTGTTTTCTTTTATGCTCGTACTCAGTGGCCTTATTAAGGTCTTTTTAGGTTATATATATATTTTTACTTACCTTTCCTCTCATGTTGTCGTATCCGTTATTCACCTATCTTGACTCAGTTTATGCATTTACTTTATCCTTTTCAGACTCTACTCGTATGATTTCTCTAAATATATTATTATTATTATTATTATTATTATTATTATTACTATTGTTATTTCTTAAACTGCATATTTATTTAAAATTTTGTCACGTAATTTAAAACAGAAAGAGTATTATCTTCACTATCATACAAAATCAATAACATTTAAAATAATAAGAGTTTATATATGTATATACCTTATATTACAAGTTAAATATGCCATCAGCTTCGTTGACGCCATTTAAACGAGCTGTGTGAATCAAATTTTATTTTAATGTTCTTGGTTGTCAATTTTTATTTTAATTAATAATAATATTTTGATAAGATACAATTACTTTTTCAAACTATACCAAAATTGTTAAGACATGCACACCTTAACTTTACAAGTCCTATTACCCTCTTAAAATCTTTTTTTTTTTTTGTATTTTTATACTTATTTTTACTGACATGGCACAATGCATGAATACACAAATTTAAGGCACTTGAGGGTAGTGTTTCATACCTTGAGAACTAAGCGGCTTTACACTAAGTTCTTGAGGTGTGAGTTCTGGTTAGAGTCCATATCATTCTTAGTCCATGTGGTTTCTAAATATGGAATTAGTATTGATTCGGCTAAGGTTGTCAAAGAGGTGTCTAGAGATTGTATTAGTGTTGATCCTAGGTACGCTTTTGGTATTTGACTCGTGGGATTATATGGTAGATAGTTGTATTGTGGGACAGAAGTACATAGACCTACTTTCTAAATTTTTACTTTTCCTTATAATACCAAGTCAGTTATCCTTATATATTCCTAGTTCTGGATGTATAGTTAGCTTTTATTATGGTATTCCACTCTTATTTCCTTGTTGACCTTTCCTCACCATTATATTTACTATTACTTCACTTTAGCATAGTCGTCTTATGATGCCTATGGTTACCTATGTTTATGGTACTCAAACTACACCTCTGAACTATTTTTCAAGTGTAGATACTAGTACGGGTCATCAAAGATGATGGGATCATGCCTCGTAGGTTTCTATCATACCGGAGACTATGGTGAGTTTTTTGCATCCGAGATGATCATGCCTTTCGACTATTATTTCTTGCTCTATTTTTCCTATTGCAGTCCATGTTTAGTTTGTACTTTTTTGGGAGCTTGTATAGGTATATATCTTTCGGATACTCTTATTTGTATCTCTATATACCAATGATACCGGGTTTTGGGTAGGGTACTGTTTAATATGTGTGGTGTTGTAGTTTATTTCTTTCATTTATTACTTATTATTTGTTGTGAGTTATGCAATGGCCCATTTTTTTCACTCTGGGCTATAAGGTTAGGCTTTCCAATAGGTGGGTTGTATGTGCCATCATAAATGGATTTTTAGGTAGTCAAGGAGTGACATCAGAGCCTAGGTTCACTAGTTCTTTGGCGTTGGATCAAGTACTTAGTTGAGTCTTGGGAATTTGTACATAGACATTTGTATCCAAACTTTAGGAGGCTATAGGTTACCTTACGAAATCTATCATCTGTTGGATCTTATCATGTGTTGTCATTTGTAGAAGTTTATGGTAGGACTCACTTGGCTTCACTCTTTTCCAGATGGTACATACACGTTCCATGTTTGTAGATAGAGACCCTCCTCTATCGAATCAGGAGCCCCCACCGGGGGTTCAGTAGGGAGTTGTTGGGCGTATCCAGTATATCATCTTTATTCCTTCATCTCCACCTAGTATGTATATAGTAAACCCCTCTATTCAGCCACAGTCGTTCTATGTATCTTCTTAGAAGTTTACACAACCACCGCCTACCAAAATCAAGCAGATGTTGTGGTAGATGCTACAGATGTTTGGTGGGATACCGACAGAGGTACCATAGTCTTTAGGTCAGTGAGTGGCATAGGGTGCTCTGCCTCCCAAGGTATATATATCCCTAGCAGTACTGCCTATTCTTCCTATGCCATCATTTTAGACCACTCTTGCATCAACTTCAACACCATCTCCAACTATTTTATCCTCATAGGTAAGGAAGATGTTGGATTATTTTCCTATGGATTGCACCATCCAAGTTCTATGGAAAAGAGGGGAAGTACCCTCGATGAATTGATAGCTACCTATGAGGATTGATTAAGGATTTTAGAGTTACTGGAGAAACAGGGTTCACTTTATTGCTTATTTGCTTTAAGGGTCTATCAGTCATTGGTGGAAAGATTACAGAGCTTGCAGACCAGCCGTCTCAGCTCCACTAACTTGGTGATAGTTAAGATAGGGTTTAATGGCCAAGTATGTGCCTAGGAGCACATGAGAGTTTTTACGAGATCAATTTGCAAGACTATGGAAAGGTGATAAGACATTTTCTAAATACGATGCTCAGTTCATTGAAGTTTCTGGACATGATAAAGAGTTATTGCCTATAGAGGAGGATCATATCCACCACTTTTCTTATGGTTTGAGGTATGATATTTGGTGTAAGGTATAATGGATGATTTTTCTGAAGAATTCTTTCTTAGATATTGCTGATTATGCTCACAGTATAGAGATATTAGCCCACGAGGCCCAAGGAGGCATCTAGAAGAGACAATGCCACCAGGGAAGCTATTCGGGTTCCTAGTCTGGGAGAAAAGATTATGGTAGGAGAGGTTATTCTATCCTACATTATGAAATGGGATAGAGTAAACATCCTTCTTAGGGCCCAGTTTTAAGTTCTCTAGGTCATGTCGAGGGTTCTAGCAGCCTCACCGAGGGTCGAGATAGGCATTTTTAGTGTGTTGAGATTGGACATTATGCTAGATATTATCCTCGATGCAGGGCCGGCAAGATAGTCGTTTTACCTTCTTAAATATTTCATAAAGTACCACCGGGTAGATGGATAGATAGAAGCAAAGGGAGCTAGGGGAGGATGAAATATTAGAGGATCCCGGGGCAAAGGATGCAAGCAGCAAGCCAGGGGTTATTGTAGACTTATGACATACCATATAGATAAAAGTCCAAGGCTTTAAATGCCATAGTGAATGGTACGTTACTAGTTTGTAGGCACTCATCTTTGACTTTATATGATCATGGATCTACTTTATCATATTTGTCCGCATACTTTTTGCTCATTTGAGTGTTTCAATTTAGACATTTCCCATGAGATTGTGTGTAGCTACTCCTGTAGACAAGGCTTTCATGGCGGATCACCTATATAAATCTTTCTTTATTTCTATTTAGGGGTGTGATACTCTAGATGAAATAATTGAGTTAAATATGTTGGATATTTATGTAATTATGGACATAGAGTGGTGATCCCCTCACGATGCAGTTTTGGATTCTATGCCAAGATCGTGACCTTATCCTTGCCTTTTGTACCCCAATAGTATAGTCCCATCCTACTAGACACTCCTTTATTCGAGTTATATATTGTTTCCAGGCCCGTAGGCTTGTTTCTAGGGAGTGTCATTCCTTTTAAGGCCATGTTAGAGATGTTAGTGTTGATCATCTCTCCCTCGAATCCGTTCCTGTTTTTGTTCAGTTCTTGTATGTTTCTTTACTACTAATTTACCTTTCTTCCTACACAAGCATGATATTGACTTTGCTATTAAGTTTGATGGGGAACTAGGCCCATTTCTATTGCCTCTTACCGTATGTCCCCATCAGAGCTTCATGAGTTTAGTGTTAGCTGCAGGACTTTCTTGATAGAGTCTTCATATGTCCTAGTACATTTCCTTAGGGTCCTCAGTGTTTTATGTGAAGAGGGAGGATAGGTCTATGCAGATGTGTATTGATTATAGGTAGCTGAACAACTTGACTACTGAGAATAAGTATCACTCATCATGCATTGATGACTTATTTGACTAGCTACATTTGTGACACAATGTTCTCTAGATTGATTTGAGATCCGGTTATCCCCAATAGAGGATTCGAGATAAGGATATCCTAAAGACAGATTTCGAGATGAGATAGCAACATTCTGAGTTTATGTTGATGTCATTTGGGCTGACTAATGCCCCCAAAGCCTATATGGACTTAATGACTCTAGTGTTTAGGCCCTACTTAGACTCTATTGTGATTGTACTTATTTATGATTTATTTACTCATAGAATTGAGTGGAGCACAAGGAGCACCTGAGGGTAGTGCTTCAGACCTGGAGAACTGAGCGGCTCTACACCAAGTTCTCGAAGTGTGCGTTCTGGTTAGAGTCTATATCATTCTTGTTCCATGTGGTTTCTAGAGATGGAATTAGTATTGATCCACCTAAGGTTGTTGCGGAGGTATCTAGAGATTGTATTAGTGTTGATCCTAGGTGAGCTTTTGGTATTGGATCACGGGATTATATGGTAAATAGTTGTATTGTGGGAAGAACACTTTCTTAATTTTTACTTTTCCTTATAATACCTAGTTAGTTATCCTTACACGTTCCTAGTTCTGGTTGTATAGTTAGCTTTTATTATGGTATTTCTACTCTTATTGCCTTAACTATTTTCCAGGTGTAGATACTAGTACGGGTCATCAAAGATGATGGGATCATGCAGAGTATGTTTCCATTATACGGAGACTACGGTGAGCTTTTTGCATCCGAGATGATCATACCTTCTGGCTATTATTTCTTTTTCTATTTTCCTATTGCAGTCCATGTTTAGTTTATACTTTTATGGGAGCTTGTATAAGTATATATCTTTTGCATACTCTTATTTGTATCTCCTTATACCGATGATATTGGGTTTTGTGCACGGTTGTGTTTAATATGTGTGTTTTTGTCTATTTCCTTTATTTATTACTTATTATTGGTTGTGAGTTGTGCAATGGCCCATTTTTTGTCACTCTGGGCTATATGGTTGGGCTTTTCTATAGGTGGGTTATAGGTGCCATCATAATTCAATTTTCACGTCGTCATAGTATGGTACCAGAGCTAGGTTCACTGGTTCTTTGCCACTGATCAAGTACTTAGTTGAGTCTTGTGGATTGGTACATAGACATTTGTATCCAATCTTTGGGAGGCTATAGGGTACCTTAGGAAATCTTTCATTTTTGGTTCTTATCGTGTGTTGTCATTTGTAGAAGTTTCTGGCAGGACACACTTGGCTTTACTCTTTTGCAGATGGTACGTATATGTTCTATGTTCGTAGATAGAAACCCTTCCTTATAGAATTTAGAGCCCCCACCGGGGGTTTAATACGGAGTTTTTGGGTGTATCTAGCATATCGGCATCATTCTTTCCTCATATCCACCTAGAATTTATAAGTAGACCCATCGATTCAGCCATAGTCGGTCCATATACCTCAATAGAAGTTTACACAGCCACCATCTTCTGTAATCAAGAAGATGTTGTGGTAGATAATACACATGTTTGGTGGGATACCGACAGAGGTATCACAGTGTTTAGCTCAGAGAGTGGCATGGGGTGCTCCACCTCTCAAGGTATATATATTCCCAGCAGTACCACCCATTCATCAAGTACCATTATTTCAGACCACTCGTGCATCTACTTCAACACCAGTTCTGACTATTTTATCCTCATAGGTGAGGAAGATGTTGGATCATTTTCCTATATATTACACCATCCAAGTTCTCTGGAAAAGAAGGGAGGACCCTCCGATGAGTTTATAGCAACATGTGAGGATTGATTGAGGATTTTAGAGTTACTGAAGAGCTGCACTAACTTGGTGATAGTTCAGATAGGCTTTTATGGCCAAGTATATGCCTAGGAGTGCATGAGAGTTTTTATAAGATCAATTTTCAAGCCTATGGCAGGGTGATATGACATTTTCTAAATACGATGCTCGGTTCATTGAACTTTCTGGACATGATGGAGAGTTATTGACTATATAGAAGGATTGGATCCACCACTTTTCTTATGGTTTGAGGTTTGAAATTTTGTGTAAGGTAGAATGGATGTTTTTTCTAAAGAAGTCTTTCTTAGATGTTGCTAATTATTCTCACAATATAGAGATATTAGCCTATAGGCCCAAGGAGGCAACTAGAAGAGACAACGCCACCAGGGAAGCTATTTGAGTTCCCAGTCTGTGAGAAAAGATTATGGTAGGAGAGGTTATTCTATCCTACAGTAAAAAATCAGATAGAGTAGTCATCCTTCTAGGGGGCTAGTTTCAAATTCTCAAGGTCATATTCAGGGTTCTAGCAACCTCACCGGGGGTCGAGACGGGAATTTTTAGTGTGGTGATAATGGGCATTATGCTAGATATTATCCTCAAAGCAGGGCCGCCAAGATAGTCATTTTACCTGCTAAAACATTTCATGATGTTCCACCGAGTAGGTGGACAGATAGTAGCATAGGGAGCTAAGGGAGGATGCCATATCAGAGGATCTTGGGGCAGAGGATGTGAGCAGCAGACTGGGGGCTATCTTATCTTTATACCATACCATATAGAGAAAATTTCAAAGCTTCAAATACCATTGTGAACGGTACATTACTAGTTTGTAGGCACTCAGCTTTGACTTTATATCATTATTGATCCACTTTATCATATTTTTCTGCATACTTTACTACTCGTTTGGGTGTTTTAATTTAGACTTTACCCATGACATTGAGTAGAGCTACTCTTGTGGGCGAGGCCTTCATGGTGGATTGTCTATATAAGTCTTTCCTTATTACTATTTAGGGGTGTGATATTCGAGATGACTTGATTGAGTTAAATATGCTGGATCTTTATATGATTATGGGCATGGATTGGTTATCCCCTTACCATGTGGTTTTGGATTTCTATGCCAAGATTGTGACCTTATCCTCGCCTTGTGTACCCTAGTAGTATGGCCCCGTCCTACTAGACACTCCTTTATTAGAGTTATATCTTGTTTCCAGGACCATAGGCTTGTTTCTAGCAATTGTCATGCCTTTTAGGGCCATGTTAGAGATGTTAGTGTTGATCATTCCACCCCCGAATATTTTTTAGTTTTTGTTCAATTCTAGGATGTGGCTTTACTACTGATTTACCTTTACTCCTTCTCGAGCATGATATTGACTTTGCTATGAAGTTTGATGGGGGCACTAGGCCCATTTCTATTTCCTCTTATCATATGTCCCCATCAGAGATTCATGAGTTAAGTGTTCAGCTGTAGTACCTACTTGATAAAGTCTTTATCCATCCTAGTGCATTGCCTTGGGTGTCTCGGTGTTGTTTGTGAAGAAGAAGAATAGGTCTATGCAGATGTGTATTGACTATAGGTAGATGAACAACTTGACTACTAAGAACTAGTATCACCCATGATGCTTAATGGCTTATTTGACTAGCTACATGGTGACATAATTTTTTCTAGATTGATTTAAGATTTGGTTATAGCTAGTTAAGGATTCAAGATGAGGATATCTTACAGATAGATTTCTGGATGAGATATGGGTATTCTGAGTTTATGTTGATGTCATTTGGGCTGACTAATGCCCCTACAACCTATATGAATTTGATGACTCTAGTGCTTAGGCCCAATTTTTACTCCATTGTTATTGTATTTATTGATGATATATTGTTTTACTCACGGAATCAAGAGGAAAGCAAGGAGCACCTAAGGGTAGTGCTTCAGACCTTTAGAACTAAGCGGCTCTACACCAAGTTCTTGAAGTGTAAGTTCTTGTTAGAGTCCATATCATTCTTGTTCCATGTGGTTTTTGGATATGGAATTAGTATTGATCCAGCTAAGGTTGTAGTGGTGGTGTCTGGATATTGTATTAGTGTTGATCTGGCTAAGGTTGCCGCAGATCGCAATTGTTTTTCACCTATCTCCCTTTGAGAGATCCAACATTTCCTTGGATTAACTTGATATTACCACGGGTTTGATTAGGGTTTTTCATCTATCACAACTTCTTAGACCATATTAACATGGGAGGACATTCCCTTCCAGTGGTAATCTGAGTGTGTGTATAGCTCTTTTAGGCTAAAGGAGTTGTTGAATAACTCCCCAGTTCTTTCTTTGCTAGTTGAGGATTTTCCCTACATGGTTTATTATGATGCTTCAGTTATTAGTTTGGGTTGTGTTGTCTTTCTGGACTTAATGACTCAAGTGTTTAGGCCATTCATAGACTCCTTTTTAATCTTATTTATTGATGATATATTAGTTTGCTTACATAGTCGATAAGAGCACAAGGAGCTCCTGAGGATAGTCCTTCAGACCTTGGGGACTGAGCAACTCTATGCCAAGTTCTCGAACAATGAGTTCTAGTTGTAGTACATAGAATTCTTGGTCCATCTGGTTTCTAGAGCTTTTATTAGTGTTAATCTATCTAATGTTGTTGTGGTATGCTATTTTCCATGACCTACCACCCCTTTAGAGATCCAAAGTTTCCTTGCAGTAGCTGGATATTATCGTAATTTTTAAAGGGTTTTTCATCCAGTGCAAATCCTTCGAGTAGATTGACATAGAAGGATGTCCCCTTCCAGTGGTCAGATGAGTGTGAGTCTAGCTTCCTGAGGCTAAAGGAGTTACTGATTACCTCCCCAGTTCTAGCCTTTCGATTTGAGGGTTAGCTCTAGTTTGTTTACTTCGATACTTCATTTATTTATTAGGGTTGTATTCTGATGCAGAAGGGTCATATTATTGTATATGTTTTGAGGAAGTTGAAGGATCATGAGCTCAACTACCCACCCATGACTTGGAGTTCGCGGTGGTAGTTTTTGTGGTTAAGATCTGGAAGAAATATATATGGGGTCCATTTTGAGATTTATACTGATCACCGCAACCTGCAGTATATTT
>JBDJHY010176057.1:0-12211 GCA_039654485.1 Withania somnifera
AGGATAAAGAATAATTGACCTCACAAAGTGATGAAAATATAAACTTTTTTCAAGAATTAAAATGGAGGAAATAGCGAGAAATACCCACGAGAATAATGATCAAGAACACTTCCCAAGAAACTTTAAGCACTCGCCTCAGCACAATATTGCAATATCCCAGGTGTATCTTTAAATAATGGAGGAGATTAGGAGTTGAAATTAAGAGTGAGGAAGAAAGAAGTATTTATTAGCTTCCAACTACCTGGCCACAGGGGTGGACCCCTGGACAGCCAGTGCGAGCCTACCGCTATGGATAAAAGGGCTATAAAGAGAGCATGGCCTCATAGGCCTGGTCTCATAGGGGCGAAAGAAATGGAACAGGGATGATTAGGGAGGAATGAGAATTACAGGAGCGACCCTTGGCCCCGAAGGAAACCATTACTGGACATAACCTTTTCTAGTTGGGTGACCTTTAAGGAATCCCCTAGTTGTCGGGGCAATATCATAGGGGAGAGCACACTTTCACTAAGGAATTTCATTCTTGCAACTCCCAACAGCTAAAAAAAATACTCCAAGGAGCCTAGAAAGAGAATTTTAAGCATAATTTTTGCAAATCAAAAATGCTAGTAGCATGGAAACAACATTCTGGATCTAATGAAATCATCAAAATGAAATAACTAATGTCCTTTAAAGGAAAATACCGCTAGAATCAACATGAACCAAAACTAGAAAAAAATATCACTAAGACACCAAGTCACCCAAAATGACATCAGACGCCCTGATAAGCCTTCCAATAACCCACCTAGCTCAAAATCACCATTTTGGAGCTGATAGAAGTGTCAAAATTCTAGTCAGACACTTCTATCATCAAAAGCCACCCTAGGCTCGAAACTAAACTCTAGCGGAACTGAATTTCCACAAAATAGCTAAAACTAAAAATAACTACCCTATGACATCAATTAAAGGTCAAACTAGACCAAAGTTGTCCTTCCACAAAATAGCTGAAACTAACTGAATTTCCTTGCTCTGAGTAGTGATTGTTAGATAATGACCATCATTCTGCTGATAGGGAATAGTATCACTCGGTAAACATCCTTTCTAGATCAAATTTATTGATATGGACAACTATCCAATCTGTTGCTCCAATTATTTTATGGATGTTGTATTGGAATCCACTACCGATGTCATTGTCGACATATCATTCCCTCTCTTCTTTATCCATTTTTATAAAGACTTTACTTTTATGGAACAGAAAATCCTCTGTCCTTGTGGTAGTTGTCTCTCTTATAATCATCTTTGCATTAGTAGTACTTACTGTAGTCATGCCTCTAGTACTAACCCCCCACTAATTTATGAACATAGCATCCTCATCCACATCAGTGTAATACTCTTTTTTTCTAGGAGCTCTATCTCTCGCAGAAACAACACTGACATTCTTAACCCCTTGTTCAGAAAGTTCCAATAAATTCTTTATGATCAACTCCGTATGAGTTTTCAAGTGAGCTATATCTTAATCACGCTCCTCTTCTTTGCAACAGTTCTTAGTGGTCATCTCATGATAATAGTGTCTAAGTTCCACCTCAGCATCTCTGTTGTGCCAAGCCATATTGGGTCATAGTCATATCATTAAGTAGTTAATTGATTGTAGCATAATTAAGGCTTATCTATGATCTTCCAACAAGATTAAAAGAAATAGACCTATTCATGCAATTCAAAGGCCTGTAGTAACTCCTCAGTAGAATAATATCAGTTAGCCCATGATTTGACCATTTATTCAACTTCTTCTTAAACCTAATCCAAGCCTCATAAAAATATTAGATGCAGTCTACTTAAAATTTGTGTCTCATATCTCTTTTGAATCATCATAGATTATGGAAAGAACCTTTCTAGAAAGGCTTCCACTAGCTAGTACCAAGTATGAATAGAAGCACGTGCAGTTAATTCAACCATATGGTTGGATTCCTATTAAAGAAAAAGGAAACAAACCAACTCTCATAGCTTCGTGTGTTACTCCTGGAAATGTGAAGGTTGAAGAAATTCCAACAACATTCAGTGTATGATGACTAGAATCCATAGGAGGCATACCATTGAACATGCCTCTATCGTACTTGTGAAATTGAACATAGCATAACTAACAAGAGGGGGAGCTACTTTGGATCCATTAAATGTGGCCACATCAATTTGAGGTTTAGATGATGGAAAGTTAGTCTTAGAGGAACTCAGACAAGACCCTTTGGAGCCTAGGTCCGAGCCAACCTCAGGGTTGCTCCTGCATTAGTCATCAATTGTGCTTCTAGATCAACTCGAGCATTAGATACTGGTAGTTTTTCTTTCTAAAGTCGACATCGATCTTTAGTGTCATCCCATTCTTGATCCTGGGATAAAGCCTTCTGAGAGACATTCATTTTGATAAGTTGATTTTGGTCCTTAGGAACATGTTGTTTGTGTGGTATCCTATGAGTTTGATTAATATTAGACATTATTCCTGAAACAATTAACAACAAAAAAATTATAGTTAGGAAATAGCAACTAAAAGTTGAAGTAAGTCTAATAGATTATTTCTAAATCATATTCCTTGGCAATGGCATAAAACTACATTGTGCTCAAACTTATACCTCAATTAAGATGTCTAAAATGGTTACTGACACATATAGAGACAAATAAATTTTGGGTTCAATCCTACAGGGAATATGGAAGATAACACGTTTATTAAAATTCAAGTCAACATAGTTGTTGCTACTTCCTGGGGGTAGGGGGAGTTAAAGCAGTAAATAAAGCAATGTTTACAAGTCTTGAATCTTTATTAAAGTGTTATTAGTGGTTTTAGAAATAGGGTTGTGATCCCCGTGATTTCACATATTCCTAGGTGTTTAGTACTATTAATTCTATTCTATATAACACGAAAAATATAAAAATTTAGGTTCACTGAAATGCCTCTCAGCCCTACTAGATGATTATCACTCATTACCTATTAGTCTTAGTGTTTCCCATACTACCCTTATTAATCTTTAAGATTGATTATCCCTGTTATGGTTCAAGTCATTAGATGAATATTTGTGGCTTAAAATCTCTATTATTTATTATTTTTTACTATTTCCTACCTCTCTTTCAAAAGAAAGTATGCCTTTGAGTTCTAACATTTTGAATTGCAAAAGAAATCATAAACAAGAGAATGACAATACATGCATGGAAATCAATATTTAGAAATACTCAATACTTCAACCTAGGTTGAAATTAATCATGGTTCCTACAACCATAGTTGTGGTGGTTTCATCCACTCACAATCATGGAATATTATTATGAATCTATATAGAATTCAAATTAAAAAAATTACAATCACAATGTTGTAAAATCAGACAATGATGGAGATAGAATAAATTCATTGAGTATAATCAAAATAAAATCAAGAACAATGTAAAGTATCATTAAGAAGCTCACAAAATACTCAAAATAATATCAAAGTTTTGAGCCTTTTTCACAAAACCTAAGTAGTATATTTATATAATAGTCAAAAAATCTATCATACAAACTAGCAAACAAATGTCGCCATTATTCCAAAAGTTGTGGAGTAGTGAACCATGGCTCATGGTCCAAGGCTTCTCAACTACTACAATCAACAATCTTTATAACAATCCACTTTTGTCATGACCCAAAGGCATGTCATGATGGTGACTATAGTGCACCTATTAGAACGACTATCTATACATCCCGGAGTGAAAAGAAATCGGCCATAAAACTCCATACAACCAATAATAGGTAAAATAGTAAATAGAATCAACAACCAAACATATATATAGCACAACCAAACCCAAAACCTGGTATAAATTACAGCCAAAAGAAAATATAAAACATACAATAGCTCCTACAAATATAAACTAGGATATAGCATGCTGGTAACAAAAATAGAGCAAACAACAACTAGAGGAAGACACGATTAGCCTATACACCAGAAGATCACTGTAGTTTCCAAGTATAGCAATCTAGTCAGAACCATCATGCTTCCTCTGATGGCCCACACTGTAACTGTACCAAAAAAATAGTGCAGTATGAGTACAACAAGGACAGGTATCCAGTATGCATCATAGGCCAACCGGGCAAAATAAAGTACATTAAGGTAAAAGAAAGGATTTTAAAACATGTGATACGAGTAAGTAAATAGAAAATATAACTAACTATATAGGTAAATTCAACACTAGTTAAAAGTGTATATAGCTAATCATAATAGAGGTAAGATATAACATTTAAGGAAGTAGCTCTATGTTAATTCTGTCCCACGGAATAAAAAACTACCACACAGCCTCGACAAAAAGAATAGAGATGTATTGGCAATGACAAGGCAAGGGATAACGGATAATGGTAACTAAGCTGACACATTGCTAAGTAATAATCAGATACAGCCCAAAAGTCCCCCCCTCTGCACTAGACCATTGGTTACAGATTGAAAAGGAAACAAACATAACCTACATGACACCTAAACTCGCTAGTAGCTACAAATAAAGTATCTAAGAACCCAGTGTGACCTCTATGGTTGTCTCGAAGGGTACAAACAATGCATAGAGATGAATAAAAGGGGGTATAAGTAAAGAATAACAACAACAACTCTCAGCCTAACTAGGGAGGTACCGCCTCCAAACAACAAATCACAACTAAAACGTGGGAGATTCCACTTTCGAAAGACAGTTCTAAGTTATGCACTGTAGGTTCGACCTCTAATATAATAGCTTACAGTTAAAATCAGAAGTCCAAACTCTAATATAATACTCAAATGTCACCATGGGAGGTCCCACCTTGATATCACAACCACGGTGATAAATATAGATAAGGAAAACCTCGGTTTGGTATTATATTATTAAATATCTCCATACCACATCTTTGTTGTGGAAGTTTAGTTATAGAAATCTCTTTCGAGTTATATTTAGTTTATAAAATCCCATTTTTAGTATCATTAAGACTTTACCATCTCACAACAACATCGGATCCCACCCCATAACCTTAACACAAGCTGACTATACAAGGCATGTGCCCGTAGTAATACAACACATAAATATCTCTCAGTATCTTCTATGATTGGCCAAGGACACTAGTTAAGCATATAGCTCTCCCAAGATAAAAATACATACCAACACAGGCTCTAAGGTGCAAGACCGCTCCCAACAAGGACGATAGATAAATCTACACTCCAGTGGCCCAATGAAATTGAGCTAAAACACACTCTACATATATCCTCAATGGACCAAAAAAAGTTTATACAAAAAAAAAGATATATTTATAAATTGATTACTTGATAAAACATTGGAAGATATACCATAAAATGATGATGAACGAGAACAAAAGCACCTCCAACACTCCACCAAATAGCCCAGTATTTACCCCTGACAAATTATGTTTATTGGTGAAGAATTATATATCTATGAACTGTAAAAATATATATTTATATAGGCCACCAGGCCTCTATGGTAAATGCGGCACACCTCCCACGAATGCGGAGGGCAGGTCTGGCTGGAGTTCGTAAACATAACCGATTCACTAGGAATGTGCAGAGGACCATCCGGTCTGGCTTAAAGAGAACCCTCTATAAATGAGGGGGAAGGTCCTCCAACATGAAGAAGAAATAGAGGGTATCCTTCACGATTGCGGCCAAGGACCACGAACGTGGCTAATGCCTGACAACTTCAAAAAAGATCTGGAGCTGAGTTCTTGAAAGCTGAACAACTATTTTTTAGGAAACTCAAAACTCCAAAGAGGAGATTAGAATAGAATTCGACAAAGATTTTGACAAACTACATAAATAAACAAAAGAAATAATGCTCAGACTGAATGGAATCCACGAAATAACCAAACATGGTCATTTTAGAGAAAAGGACCCTAATAAAAAACTTATCTAAAACTAGCAACATTCAACTTTCCATATAGACTCTTAAAATGAATATAGACACCTCAATAAGAATGCCAATAACCCCACCAACCCAAATAAAACATTCCATAGCTAATGGAAGCTTCAAATCCAATTTGATGCTCCCTTCACAAAAATCTATCCCAAGATTATAACTAAACTCCAACTGGACTGAATTTCCTCAAAACATCTCAAACACAATAACATAACTCAGGACTCAAACTAAAGGTCAAACTAGAACAAATTCGATATTTTAGAGCTAACAAAATTATCTTAATCGTACTTTGATCTTCTTTACTAAGAATTCACTCCCAGTTTCCATTATTTAAAGGTTAAGCCTTTAAAATATGGAAAATAAGATAACAGGAAATAAAAATGCTGCAAAACAAAACTACCGGTCCCAAAAAGTCATAAATTACTTGGGGAAGCTATTAAGGATCTAAACACATAAAAAGAAAAAAGAAAAGTATATGATCATGCGGGTCATTACAACATCCACCACTAAGATAAAGTTCATCCTCGAATGTCAAGGAAAGAGTGTTATGTGAAGGCTTGAAGAGACGTGGATACGGGTCCCACAACTCTATATGCCTTCCAGGTAGAATCCTCAATAGGTCGACGTGCCCAAACAACCCTCACCATAAGTATCAACCTAAATGTGAACCACCCCACAACTCTTTGTATAATAGCATCAGGCTCCTGAACATAGGTTATATCATTATCTAGATGAACAGATACCCGATAAAGCATATGAGATGGGTTTGGCACTTCTCGATGTAGCATAGACACATGAAACGCATGAGGGAAAACATAAAACTCTTGAGTTAAGGAAATTCTAAAAGAAATATCTCTAAATCTCTCTGTGATATCATACAACCAAACCTGCAAATAAGCTAACCCTACAAACACACCTCATAATTCCTTTCATGGGAGACATACGCAGAAAGATCCTATCCCAATATTAAAATGCAAGGCCAAAACCTACAATCTATGTAGGACTTCTTCCTACTCTGAAATGTTTGGAACCTATCATAGATAACTTTGAATTTATAAACAATTTTTGAAAGATAATCTAAACTTTAAGGTTGAGTTAACCTATTACTTTAATGACTTATTTGATGATTTACTTAACTTTAAGGTTTTTATGGTCTTAGCTTTCAGTTAGCTTCACTAAGTCATTTACAACTTCTTGGGACAATTAGTTTCGTTCTCTAGCAGTTCTATAGCTCGTTATCTCAGTTTTCCTAATTCAGACACATATCCTTGAAATGGTTGAAATCTAGAGTGAATTCTTGGTTAACTTTTTTATAATCGAATTACGACAGTTTTTCTAGCTCCACAATGCCGAATTTGGTCTATATGGACCTTAAGCTCATGTTTCAGGATGTTTGGTTTTAGTTTGGAATATTTTATGGAAACTTAGTACAACCAAAGCTCATTTTGGAGTGTGGAGGTCTTTGGTGATTTCGGATCCAAATTTTGGTGATTCCATCAGCTTGATCTTAGGCATATTTAGATTTCTTAAATCCATTCAATTCCCATGTTTTGACTTAGTTTCAAGGATAATTATGTGCATTTTGAGTATCTTGTTAGCAAATACTTGTTTGGCATCACTCACTAATGTGATTAGCTTATTTCAAGTATATTTGAAGCTTTGAGGGATGTAGGGCAAGCGAGAAGTAAAGGTGGAATAAGAAGGGAAGGAATGCAAGAAAATTACCCCTATCACGATAGGGATCACGACGTGATAGCTTGCCCATCACGATTGGGATCACGTCGTGATCCCCTGTTCAGTCAGTCAGCATAAATCTTCAACTTGTAGGATTAGTAGAGGGCAGTTTGGTCTTTTCACTTGGGCATCTATATAAGCCTTAGGTTATCGTTTTTGGTTAGTGTAAAGCCCCTGGGGATTGAAAATATCAAGTTAAGGAGATACTCAAGAAACCTAGGGTTACCTATTACATTCAATTCTTGTACGTAATTATTATCAATGTTATTTTCTGAATTGAACATGGGTTTTATTGGCTAAACACCCTTGTTTCAGGGTTATGGTTTGTACATGGTGTATTGTATTGATTTGATGTAAAGTAGTAATTTTTTCTCATTATTAATTGTTCTTATAATTCATAATAAATGTGTTTTAAAAGTCTGGCCACCATTAGAATAATTGTATAGCTCTATAGTGACCTTATCTGATGATCTTATAAGCAAAAAAGGAGTATAAGGAGTGAGATTGTGTTTGTTAAATCTAAGAATAACAACATAAATTGCATCTAAGACATGATCATGTACTTAGTGCCTCACTTGGTTTAATTGGGAGGATAATAATAATGTGTTTATATTAAATCACCACAACACATGTCTATCGAAGTAGTTGTATGTTTATATAAATAGTGAGTAGAGGACGATCTAACCCTATGTCATAATTTTAACCTCGGAATCAACAATTAGAGAGATGATTATGTTTATGGAAAATCAAGACTATATATGCATGTGTGCAATGCCACAGCCCTGGAACGATTGCTTATATCGATACTACTTAGTTGTTTCACCACAAAATCTCATTTACATATCCATAGTTACATCAGAATATTATCAAGCTATTCATTCCTTCTATTGTTACATTCGACTGCAGTTATATTAAGTTCCTTACAAGAATTATTTGTGACACTAATTCACAATTCCAAGTCTCTTTGGGTTCGATATCAGGCTCCGAAAAGCAATTGGATTACTTGTTAGACTATGTACACTTGTGTGTGTTTGAAAATCCAACAGTAAGCATGATTGCATTGGCCTTGTCAAATGCATCAGTTCCCATATTTCTTCTTTAGCACGAACATGCCTAGTCATGTACAAATATAAAGCAAAGAACTTTGATTTTTCAGTCGTTTCCCATCTTTCCTCCTCTCAAATCAGTCTCTTTCTCTTTAGAATACTATTGCCTTGGCTTACTTCGTGCTAGGGGAGCTTCATGGAATGGTTGCTACTACCTCCTTGCCTTCGGTAAGTGTGTTTCTTCTCTTTGAAAATCTTGGTTTCTTCCCCTTTAATAGCTTCCCTTAGGGCTTAATATTTCTCTTTGATTTTCCTCAGTCAGTTGTGTTGTTGTTGTGCTTTGAGGTTGCTTTCACTTCACACTAGCTTCCTACTCAATTTTTGGTGAGTTAACCCCTATGATTTAGCTTGATCAGTTTTCCATAAATTGTGCCTTCTTCCCCAACTTATTCTCGGCCAATTGAGGGCCTTCTGGTGGTCTGAATAGGCTCAAAATTGAACCACGTGTTCCTTGAGCTAAGGCATACTTGTCGATATTTTAAAAATATTTTTCCTAACTACAAGGCCTGCGGACATGTTTTGGGGCCTGTTTACCAACCCAGTCTGCATTTTTCAATATAGGTCTTAACTTCATATTTTGATCCGTATAATTGTAATTTGATAGTTTTGAGGATTTTTTACTGCGTTAGGAGCTTTGGGCTTATGGTTTGCTTATTTTGAGGATCTTTGCCAGCGCACATGTAGGTTAGGCATACTCTCTTTCTTAGATTGGGTTACTTGTACTATACTTGTTGTTATGGCTAGATGAGTGGGTTGGGTACTTCTGGTTAGTTGTTATCCCTTGGCTGGCTTGTGGCTAGTTTACGAGTTGTCCTGGAGCCCGTGTTGTTGCAGGGAAGATGAGGGTCCATGTGTCCCTGCTCTGGCCTTACCACAGGGTGGCCATGGACCTTGTTGACTTGTTTGAATTCCTACGTGGTGAGTGTTATAAGTTGAGTTCTTATTTTGAGGCCTTTGGTGGATCTTGACTTTTATTGATATCATTTGCCTCTATTGGCAATAATTATGCAGACCTAGGGTCAGGCAGGTACATGTCATCTACCTTAAGGAGGATTGACCAGCATTATGAGAGCTTATACCTTGTAATTTGGTTTAGAGGTGCGGTCCTCCAGGGCACAGTCACTGAGTTTAATTCTTATTGAGTTGATATCCCCTGCACTTGAGTGTGAGGCATGGTCCTCCGAGTCATAGGTTGAGTATGATATATCTGGGTACAGACCCTGAGGTCTATACTAGTTGAGTGGATTTCCTTCACACTCGAGAGTGCGGCGTAGTCCTCCAAGTCACAAAGTATAATGGCCCTCATCATCATATATGACAAATATGTGATGTTTTGCATTTTAGATCATTTTGGTAGTTTCCCCAAGTGATTTATGACTTGTCAGGACCGACAGTTCGGATCCTTGATGACTCAGTCGAGAAATATCTCAAATTTCCTATTTTAGAGCCAAAAACTAAATACTCATTGACCAAAGTCAACTTTCCTTCAAGAAGAGCACAGAATCGAATTCTGACAGTTCCGTTAGCTTCGGAATACCAAACAAAGTTAGGATTGACCTTAAGTATGTGTTTTGGAAGTTTCGTTTGTAAGTTATGCGAAATTGTGGAATTTAGTTAAGTTTGAAACCTAAAGTGGAGCTTGAGTTGTAATTCGATGTTCGGAGTGTCGAATTGGAATTCTGACGTTTCCAGCAGCTCCAAAATGATGATTTTAGACTAGGTAAGGTGTTGGTATAATTTTTGAGCTTGTCGTTGCATTTTTTAGGTGTTGGTGGAGAAATGGACTTTTGGCCCTTTTGATTTGAGGGGTCATTTTGAGTAAACGACCTCAGATTTTAGTTTTATTGATTCTGTTGAGTCCGGAATGTCGTTTCCAAGCAGTTTGCATATTTTTCTTGAAAAAAATTAGATTTTATTTGATCCCTGAGCACCCTGTTTGAGAATTTAAAATATTACAGAATTGGACGTGCAACTGGTGCAGGTCATGTAAGCCTATGCAATTGCGATGACCAAACTACATCAAGCTTACGCAATCATGGCTTGAGCCACGCGATCATGATCCAGTAGACATAACTCTACACAATCGAAGAAGGTCTCACACGATCGCGAAGGCCTAATTTCCCTATGTCTATGCGATTTCGATAAATGGCCATGCGATTGCAATGTGTTAGCTGACTAGCTATTATTAAAATTCCCATCCATAGCTATTCTCGTTTTTACTCAACCAAAAACTCAATTACTCTCCGATTCAAAGAAAAAACCCTTCCCAAACACCATTCCAAGGCCAAGAAAGTTATTATCAACATTCTTCGACGATTTCTACACGAAATTAGGTGAGTTTTTTCTTCTCTTCTTCTTCTGTATTTCTTAGTTTTCCTCCATTAATGGCTAAAAGCATCAAGTTAATGAAATCATCCCATAACTCGATTATTTTTGTATAATTCTTTGTTAACTAGATATATGTTGCTCCAAAGATCATTAACTCATCACAATTCCAACGTTTTAATTATAATGATTGAACCTTTAAACCATTTTGGTTCAAATCTGTCTGGGCTAATTCGAAGCCCTTCCCATGTTAATATTGTGCACAAATTTGGAGAACGGGTTCCTGGAAGCATTGGGAACACCGTGGTGAAGTTTTTTTGCGATTTGGGCAAACAGGCATCGCAAGCCTGTTTTAGGCTCGATTTTGGGCCCAGTCTGGAATTCATTATAAATTACACTGTTTGACTCGTATTAATATATAGAATTCATTGTTGCAACTTTTAAATTGTTTAGAGAACGTTTGATATCAGTCAGAGTACAATTTGTGAGATTGCAAAGCTTTGTCATCTGATGGCAGGTAGGCTCTGTGGTTTAGAACTTTAATAATTGTATTAAATAGTGTCGTTGGGTGCGGTAGCTAGGTTGTATAGCACCCCAGTACTACTCTTTCATCCACTCTATGTTGAGAATGATATGTTGGCACACGAGTGATATGAGGTCGAGACTTAGCAATTGATTATAGATGCCTATACAGGGTATAAGATGTGGATATCTCAGGTTTATATGTGATTTATATGTGTTATTGACGTGCTGTGTATTCATAACAAGAGAGACCGAGCCTAAGGCTCCGATGAGAGTATATTAGGGCTGGGCTGGTATCACTACTTGATTTTGAGTTGTGGAGGCTAAATAAAGATTATGATTGTAAGGATGAATAACAATATGAATTGAGAAACCGGAATACTTAATGGTAATATAAGTAATTAGTTCTTTTTCTGATTTAGACTCGATATGGAGTCGACCACCCGGTAACACTATTTTTACTTGTTTTAGTCTAGGCTTTACCTCCTGGCATCGAAAACATATCATTTACTTAATTGATGCTGACACTTGAGTCCGACCCAGAATCGGCAGTGGGTACAGTGTTGGGACTTGAGTCCGTCATCACACAATAGTGAGTACAACTTTGACACTTGTAGAACTACTGGTTATGGATAAATGGTGATACCCAATTTTTTA
>JBDJHY010176075.1:0-15966 GCA_039654485.1 Withania somnifera
CCAACAACACTCTATTAAAGGGTGTAAAGCACCCCTTTGTCCTCATTTCATCAAAATACTTCTCCCAAATCAGTTTTTAGTGTGGAAAATTGCTCCCAAATCAGATTTTCAGGGCAATAAACTTCAGAATCCTTGTTCCTCGAATCCTTAACGTTTCTTTTTGGTAAGTCTTCTTCCCTTTCTACCCTTGAATTTCTAGTTTTCACCATTAATGGCTTCAAGCTTTGGAAGAGATGAAATCATGTTTATATAGTTATATATTCATGAAGTTCTTCATTTATTTGTGTATACATTATTCATAATAACAATTATATGCTAAATTTCCAAAGACAAATTCGTAAAAAAAAAGTGGGGCCTTTAACCCCTTTTGAGCGTTTCTTTGCGGGTTATTTTGAAGCCCTTCCCGAACTCGGATTGTGGTCAAATTTGGAGCATAATTTCCTGGAAGAGTTGGGAACCCCGTAGTGAAATTTATTTTCCGTTTTGGCAAGCGGCCCCCACAGACCCGTTTTAGGCCCGTTTAGGACCCAATTTTGGGCCCAGTACAAATTTTAGTATAAATTACGCCGTTAGACTCATATTAACGTATAGAATTCATTGTCATAAGTTTCAGATCGATTGGAGCCAGGTGTGCATTTTGGCAAAGCTTTGTCGTCAGACGACAGGTAGGTTCCTTGGGCTATTCTGGGTTTATAGCTTTAATAAATGTACTGAGTAACATCCTTGGGTTGGGTAGCTAGGTCTTATAGTGTCCTAATACCGTTATTTCATCCGTTCGATTTTTATATTAAAATATATTGGCACCCAATTAATATGGGGCCGAGGCATAGTATTTTATTATTAATACTTGTGCAGGGCATAAGTAGTAGTTATTTCATGGATTATTTAAATATATGAGGATGTAATTATATGTTTTGGATATGTTATGCATTCATGGCACAAGAGGCCGATCCTATGGCTCTGATGAGAGTATATTGGGGCTGGGTAGGTATCACCGTTTGAGTTTGAGCCTTTGAGGCTAAGTAAAGATAATGATGTTGATTTTAAAATAAGTTGAGAAATGGTTCAGTTTATGGTTATATAAATAATTGGCGTTTTACTAGTTTTAGACTCAACATGGAGTCGAGCACTCGGTAACATTATATTTTTACTTGTTTTAGTCCAGGCTTCACCTCCTAGCACCGGGTTGTATAAATAAATAAATAAATAAATGTTTTACTGGTTAATGCTGGCACTTGAGTTTGACCCAGAATCGGCAGTGAGTACAACACTGGGACTTCAGTCCGTCTCCATACAGTAGTGAGTACAACTTTTGAAACTTGTGGCACTAGTGGTTATGGATACATGGTGATAACCTATTTGTCAATTACGATCAGATGTTATATATGTCACTTCAGATTACTGTCGATGTTATATGCCTTGATCGTAATCTTGATAAGATTGTTGTCGGTATTATATGCCTTGATCGTAGTCTTGATATGATATTTGATGATATTCTGGCTTGTAGCCGTGGTTGTCAAGTTGGGCTTGACGTTATGATTGATATATGATATGGACATTGGATGTCAGACTTTTGAGACCCTTTGGGCTCAGTGATTTGGGATGTAAGGATATGATGATGTTAGATTTTACGTGGTGATGCACCCCCATTGACCTACCTCTGGGCTGATATGCAACGCGGAGGAGGGGTGATGTGGACGTTGGGAGGATAACATACACCAGGAACTTTAGGTTAGCCTTCATGGGTTCTGCTTGCTGGGCCTACGGGTATCGGAGGAGATGCGTATATAGGATGGTTGCTTCATACATGTGTTACTTTCCGCACTTGTTAGTCTTTAGTGTACCCAGGCTGAGATGCAAGGCTTGCGGTGAGTGTGACTTGTATTGTACGCTGCATTTCTTTATGTAGGACCTGTCAGCGTTTTGAATGTTTATTTCATATTATTATTACCGTTTAGTTATCCTGATTAATTTCTTGGTGTATGCTATGTAGGATCAATTGTTTATCTCTTATCCATCTATTCATCTTTTCCCTTGAGGTTACCGGTATACCGATCATGTTCTATTCCTTATCTTTCTTGATTCCTAATATTTTATCGAGTTATATTTCACATGATTTGTTGCGAGGATGTCGGGTATGTTCCTTTCCATTACTTGAAATCCTATTATGTGATTAGCCAGCATTATCTTTCTATGTGACCAATGGTTGATTCTTCAAATGCTAGTTTTCCGTAATTTTCCTATTTGCTTCTGTGACCAAATATTCTTGTATTCTGTTATTTACTACATTTTATTATGGTTATGTGCTCAGTGGGTCCTCGAAACCTACTGAGTACAAGTTGATGCGGCGGCTTGTACTCATACTACACTTGCACTTGTGCAGATCCGAGTACATGTCCTCGATCGTGATTTAGCTCGTTGTTCGTTCATTTCTCCTCAGATCAGAGTTTCAGGCTGAGCTTGGCATGCAGCTTGATCCTATTTCTCTTCATCTATATATTTTGATTATCTCCATTGTATTTCGGAGTCCTTTTGTATTTTGTATATTTTTCCATCCTTGTTGTTCTATATTAGTGGTTCATTTGACATTGACATCGGGTTTTGGGTGTTTTCCGTAATTCCTTATTTCTTTACTATTTCTTTTCATATTCTTCCGTATAAATTTGTAGTAGTCTCCCGCTTCGACTATAGACTACGGGGTTTGGTTCTCCTACTGGTAGTGTAGTAGGTGCCATCATGATCCGATAAACCGGGTCATGACATTCTCTTATATGCCTGGTAGAACTCGTGTATCCACATGAGAACAAACTTAGTCAAGTGTCTTGTGTACTTATAAAACCCTTTCCTGTTGATTTGATCTATAACTGCTGGGTATTATTTATTCAATCTGAAAAGATATAACACTTTTCTTAAATAATTATCCTTTGGCCCAAAATCTTAAACCTATTAGGCCTCTATGAAACGTTTTTTTGGGTTGCTCCTCCCTATTTCTTTTCTTTGGCTCAAGCTCTAGTGTTGTAAAAGGGGTATGAACATGGTTATTTATACCTCAATTTCCTCCCCTTCATTAGAGTCGAACCACCTAACATGTAGTGGAGAGGAAGTCATGGGAACTTGAGAAGTAGGCTAGACAGAGTGATGGGGGACTCTAATCCCAAAGAGTCAGTGGGTTGATCAACTAATTTGACTTTCCTTTTGCCCCATTGTGATTGAACCCTCCTAGGTACTTCAATTTCCATGTTTTTTTCTCATATTTCAAGTCTCTTTGCCTTAGAACAAGGGTTTCTTTTTTTGAAATACTTTGCTTGGGTGCCATTGATCTGCACAACACATCCCAAATCACTGTAGAATTGATTAGCAAAAAAGAAATCATACTGTAGAAACCAACCACCATACAGGATGGTAGTCCGCTATGCATTGCGGTTGTAGGTCGCCATAATCTGGATTGACTCCCTAAGTAATTTTCCTATTGAGGAGGTCAAGGGTCACCTATGGTATTTAACCAAGAAATATGGTGGTCTATCAACGTAGTGACCCTATAAGTTCAAAATGCAACTTCCAACTCCCAACAATGCCAAACCTCAACTTCAACCTAGTGTCATGTCTTATTAAAAAAGAAAAGAGATATTTTCCCTTAAGAAAGTCATCACTCAATCTATCATTGAAAAACATACTTTTTCATATAAAAAACCCATTCAAATACTAAACCAAAAATCTCAACCCTTATCAAAATGTTGATTTCCATACGATTATTATAACTTTCACATTGGCATCATATTTTCAAACAAGGTCACAATGGACAACATGAATCTATTCAACCCACATCAATGTTCATTCAAACTGGGTTCCTTATCTGGACTCCCACACAAATTTAAAAGCATATCAATACCAAAATTTTAACTTTTTGTATATCAAGCCCAAGATTACGAGAATCCTTTGAATATAACTTCACCCACATCAAGAAATAGGGACATAATTCACATGAGAAGATATACATAGTGAAACTCTAATTGTGATCAAAATATCATGATTAGAAGGAAAAAAACTATTGAAATTAGGGTTGGTGATGTTCAAATGCAATCACAAATGATGATGTTGAAGATGAAATATGCACAAAATATAGAGAAAAGTTTGAGAGTTGAAATACAAGAGTGAATTTCGGAAAATAAAGTGAGGGAATACTTTTAAAAGGAAACATTTACAAAATGAGAAGGCACTTTGTGATGGTACACTTATACCACTGGATCGACTATCATAGGCTATAGATGTTTACCATGAGCCCCATCTTACTGCCCCGATTTACAATGTATCAAACCTTGTGAGTTCTTTGGCAGAAGTCGGCTTTTGTAGTCCATGATTGTCTACCATAGCCTATTGGTGACACCCCAACTCAGAATATCTCCCAAGTGGCCTACCTCAGAGTTGGTGGTGTACCGCCATAGGTCACGATGATCCACCGCCTCTATGATGGTCACCTAGATATATTGAGTATCTTTAGTTTTTATCTATGCTCCATTATTAAAAACATGTATATAAATAAATACTTAGGTTGCCTCCCAAAAAGTTCCTTATTTAACATCATGGCATGATGTAGGCCTCATTTATATTCTAAATCTTTATCAAGGTAGAAAATTTCAATCTTGAGAAGCATAGGCTCATCCACCAAGTAACTCTTCAACCTTTTCCATTTAACAATGAATTTAGAGCCATCATTTCCACCTAGCTCAAGAACTACAGTAGGGAAGACTTGCAATGCTTTGAATGGACCCAGCCACTTGGACTTCAATTTTCTTGGAAAGCCTTAAAAGTGAATTGAAAAAACAACATATCATTCCTAGTTTGAAGTCCCCTTTTAGGAACTTTGTGCCATTACACCTATTTATTCATTTCTATGTATATGACTTTACTCTCGTAAGCCCAAAGTCAAAACACATCCATTTCATGAAGTTGACTCACCCTATTACTTGTCGCACCCCACTCCCAATCCATGTGTTGCCTTTTTAATGCCTAATGTGATCTATGCTCAAAATCGAACGGTAAGTGAGAAATAATTTCCAAACACCAATTGATAAAGTGACATGCCTATAGGGATCTTATATATGGGATGATATTCCTAAAGTACATCATTTAATTTCGTTACCCAATCAACCATACTCACACTTACTATCTTCTTAAATATTCTTTTGATTTCTTTTTTGAGAACTTTACTTGTCCGCTTTCTTAGGGGTGGTAAGGAGTCACAACTTCTTACTGGATGCCATACCTTGTAATAAAACATCCAAATATCTTGTTGCAAGAATGTGACCTACCATCACAAATGATGGCTCAGGAAGGCCCATACCTGGTGAAGATGTTCTATATCAAGAAGTGAGTCACACTCTGACCCTCATTATTAAGCCAAGGAAACAACCTCATCTTACTTTGAAACATATTCTAAAGCCATGAAATCGATTCCCAACACATCATACAATTCAAACTTAAGAATAGGCTTCAATGGCATTTCATGGAATCACATTTTTCCCCATTGCATTTGACATTGATAACATGACTTCACCATTTCAATAGAATCACAATGGAGTGAGGGACAATAGAATCCACTTTAAAGGACTTTATGTGCATTACAAATTCATCCATGATCACCCCCGACAAGGAATTCATGGCATCTTTCGAGAATTAGTTTCATCTCTGCTTCGTATACACATCTATGAATTATGACATCAACATACTCCCAAAAAAAGGCCTCATCATAAAAATATATTTTAGCATCCTGCATAAACTTTTTATTTTATTGGGAGTCCATTCCATCAAGAAAATTTCCTACACAATAAAATTTTAATAATCGGCAAACCAAAGTACCTCTTTTCTATAAAATACCATAAAATTTTTATTGGGGAAGGCCTCATTTATGTCATACTCACATATATGTAAGTAGTCAGTTACTTGATTCTCATATCCCTATTTATCCTTTACTATGAAGTCAAATTCTTAGAGTAGAAAGATTAATCGAATCAAATATGGCTTGGGTTCATTCTTTGGTATCAATTAATAGATTATGAAGTGATCCATATGAACAACTAACTTGGTTCCCAAAAAATAAGATCTAAATTTTTCAAACCCAAATACCATGACCAATAGCTCTTGTTCAGTGATGGTGTAATTCCTTTGAGCAGCATTCATGGTCTGGCTTGCATAATATAATAAAGAAACCAACTTGTCCCTTGTTTTAACCTAACAACACCACTAAAGCTAGCCTACTAGCATAACACATCAACTCGAGCGGTATAGGCAAATCAAGGGTAATCATAATAGGGGAAGTTGTGAGTTTCTCCTTTAATAGGTCGAATGTTTCCACACACTTTTCATCAAAGTCAAACTTATCTTCCTTTCCAAGAAGGTTTCACATTGGTAGAAAAAACTTGGAGAAGTCCTTAATAAATCACTAGCAGAAATTTGCATGGCCTAGAAAACTCCTGAATACCTTAACCAAAGTGGGGTTATAAATTTTGAGATCATCTAACCATTGGCTTGATCCACTTAAATTCCCTTCTTAGATATATTTTTACACAACACAATTCCTTCCTAGAATATAAAATGGCATTTTCCCAATTGAGGACTAGATCTTTTGCAACATACCGCTACAAGTCCATACTCAAGTGCTCCAAGAATTCTTCAAAACAGTCACCAATCACTGGGAAGTATTCCATAAACACTTTGATGCTATCCTCTACCATATCTGAGAATATTGAAAACATACACCATTGGAAGATAGAGGCACATTACATAGCCCAAACAGCATACTCCTAAAGGCAAATATCTCATAGGAACAAGTGCATGTAATTTTTTTCCTTATGGTAGCAGTTGTATTTTTACTGTAGCTCAAATATATGTTGAGGAAACAATACCATCTCTATCTCTCTAGGTGATCAGGCATTTGGTTCATGAAGGTCATTTTGAAATGGCCTTTGTGGTGTGCATTTAGCTTGCAATAGTTCATACAAACCCTCTACCTGGTTACGAGTCTCAAGGGCACCAACTCATCATTTTTTTCCTTGATTTTGTGGTCCCTCATTTATTAGGTACGCATTGGATGGGGCTTAACCACATACTATTTGAGATCAAGTAATGCACACCCGGTTCTAGCCATTTGATAATCTCATTCTTAACAACTTCTTGTGTTGGTTCATTATTAATACTCCATACTTTTTCTCGCTTCGGGTCTCAATTGACTTTTATGGTTTTATATACCTGGGGGAAATCCAATGACGTCCATAATTGACCACCCCATCACTTTTATAAATCGCGTTAATACTACGACCAATGCTTCGACTTGCCATTTTAGAAAAAATAATGAGACTATCACATTCAAGGTGTTCTCAATTCCCAAAAATACATAGGGCTCTTTAATTTACAGATTTACCAGTCAGCCTCCCTATTATTTTATATCAAGATCAAGCATAGTTAGACTCCTTTAGTAGTCCCCTAAAACCATGTAAGGATGTCACCACATCATCATAATCGATCATCTCTTTATATTCATAATTCAACAAGATCACGTCTAATGATTCACCGAGGTTTTACACCTAGGTTGTTCTTGTGACAACTGCATCCACGAAATCTATCACTAATATCATATAGATATCATTGGGTTGCTTTATTGGTTTGTAAATGTTGAAGTGACCGTATCATCATTCACTCTAAACATAAGTTTTCCATATTCGACGTCTACAAAAGCATGTTCAGTTGAAAGAAAAGGCCTATCCAGAATGATGGACACATCAACACCAATTTCAAAATCCAATATAAAAAATTTAGCGGGAAGAATAAACTTGTCTTGCCTCACCAACACATCATTCAAGATACCTATGGGACGCTTAATAGAACGGTCCACCATTAATATCTGTATTGTTGTTTGTTTAGTTATCCCAAGCCCCAAGACACATTGGGCTTTAGATAACTCATTCAACATGATAGTGCATGGTATGGTGAAAGCTCCCAGGTCTTCCTTTTTAACAACTAAATTATTCATCATGATAGCATAATAATAGTGTGTGAATTTTATGGTATCAATATCCATACACTGCTTCTTCTTCACCAACTTCATCATAAAGCAGGCACAATCTAGTAATTGTAAAAGTTCCTCAAAAAAAGGAATTTTTATAAACAAGTTCTTGAATATTTCAAGAAAGTTTTTAAATGTGGAGTCTTCATTAACTTTCTTCAACCTTTGAGGAAAAGGAGTATTTACCCTTGGAAATGGATTCATTAGAGGTACTTATACCTCTTTTTACATATAATATTTTCTAGCATGTTAAGTGTTCACCATATCTTCACTCTCATTCGACTCTAAGGGCTCATTTTACTTTAATCAATTGGGGCTCATCCACATACAAAGTCACCTCAATCCACTTTTCCTTGGGTTGGATGGGTTCACCAACTTTAGTATTATCGTTAGGTGATATAATCCCCTTATCACTTTCTTGGATTACTTTTCAAATCTAAATGGTCACAGTCATACAATAGGCATTGTCTTTCTTTAGATTCTCCTTGGTGCCACTATGAAGTATTCTCTTTTGTCTTTGATTGAGTTGGGATGAAATTTGACCCATTTATGTTCCCAATTACTTAATAGTGCAGAATGGAACAAAACTAATTGACTCATGGTGGATATGTTTCCCTTCATTCCACTTATATCTTGGTTCGTTACCCTTATTTCTTTGCTGATCATATATACCTTTTTTAAGATTTTTGCTAACATAGCCTCCTATTTTGAAGTAGATTAATAACCTCCTAATTCGAAACTTTAGCTTGTTCATTTTGTGAAATGTACCTATCCCCATGGTTATTTTCTTTCTAATCATTGTAGCGATGAAGCACGTCATTATCTCTCTCTCGTTCTCAACTATACTAGTTTCTTTCATTTTCTTTTTTCCAACCTTTATGCCTTGTTTTTATTTGATAGGCTGACTGAGAATTCATCCCTTACTAATTTAGGAATTAAACCTCCTCATCATATTATGCCATAACTTTTCTTCTACCTTCAACCTCACTGCAATTCTAGTTACGATATTCATAGTCTTTATTTAGCCTCCCAACACATGCTTGGTGTAAAGGTCTACTTGTGTAATCAACTTTACCATGTTCTCATCTCTCTTCTTTTATTTCCTAACATTATGGATACTCTAGGATCAAGAGAGAGCATACATTTACACCTTGCTATCCTGCGTATGCCATGCACTATTATTATTAGACATCTCATCAAGGAGAAGAGTAACCAATCTGAAAGTTGAATTTACCATGGAACCCGATGCTAAATTGTTAGAAATATTTTTGTTCAAAGGACTCAAATCTTGATAAAATGTTTGCAATAACACCTTATCAGGAAAGTAATGTGTAGGCCACTTTGCCAAAGCTATCTTGAAATGGAGTCATGCTTCATGCAAAGGCTGTTTATGCAATTGCCAAAAATTAGTAATGTCATCTCAAATTTGGGTCATCCATGAAGGTGCAAAGAAACTTGCAAGGAATTCTTCTTTTAGCTATTCCCAAGTTGTGATTAACCCTTGAGGAAGATCCTCCAACAAAATTGTGGCCTCCCCCATCAAGGAGAAAGGCAAAATACATAATCTAAGGGACTCCTTGGTGATATTTGCAATGATAAATGGGTTGCATACTTCTAAAAAGTTCTTCAAGTGAATGAGAATCCTTATGTGCTAGAACAATACACAATCCCATCATTTTAATAAGGTGGAACATGTTACTTGTTATATAAAACACCGCATTCCACTTCCTCTCCATGGGGGGATGTGGAGAGCCATGTTTTGGTATAGTGTCATTGTCTCCTCATGTTCATCCCAATAAGTGGACAAACTTTCATCACTGCTTTGGTTTATGTTTGTACCTAAAAACAACCACCAATAAAAAACCAAGCAAAATTCAATAAAATTGCATAACAAAAGTGAAGATAAACACCAAAAAAGTGAACTTAAACTCTTCACTCCCTGTCAATGGCACAAAAATTAATGACACCCAAGTGTACTAATAAAAGTGCACACATTCTGTAATGACCCTTATGTTCATCTTTGCGATTTCACATTTTCTTTCATCCTAAAGCTTTCATGTAGTGAACATAAGTTATTTATAACTTATTGGAACTAGTGGTTAGGTTTCTAGGTCGTTCATTCGGTTGTTATGCCTATTTTCCTGTTTTAGAGCATTTAAAAGAAATCGTTGACTTTAGTAATCATTCAATGTTAATGATCTGCTAATTGAACTTTGAAGGTTCCATTAGCTCTAGAACGTGGATTTTTTTTCCTACAAGGACCTTTGTTTTGGGTTCGGGAGCTTTGGTTTTGATTTTGTGGAAAATTGTGTGTTTTATGTGGTTTAGGTTTCCATTTTGGAGCTTGGATAGTCATTTTTTATCAGAGCATCAGATTGAAAATTCGACCACCCCATCATCTCCGAAATATTTAATTTTAGTTAGGTGACCTTTTATTTGGGTTTCGGACCAACCGAGATCATTTGAGTACTTGATTGGAAAGTTGGTTATTTTGGGCATAGAGTTGACTTTGGTCAACATTTTTATCTAAATGACCTCGGATTGAAATTTTGTTTGTACCCGAGTCCAAAATATTTTTCCATGCAGTAGAAAATGTTTTTTTGTGTCCATCGGATTTCAGATGCATTCCGAGCATCATTCATGATTCTTACAAATAACTTAGTTGTTATTTCCTGGTGCAGCTCTAGATCCCCTTCGTGTTCGCACCGTTTCGCTGCATTTATGGAAGGTTGAGCCAGACTACCCCTACTTTTTACTCCTTGTGATCATACCTAGGTCACCGTGTGTGCAGTGGTGCAGCTGGCCGTTTGACCACATTCACACTGCCTTTTACCTAGCAATATTTAAAACTTAAAAACCCAAATTTCTCTCATCTTTCATCATTCTTTTTACTTCCAAAGCTCTAAAACCTCTATCAAAACAGTCAGATCCTTACATGAGCTCGTGGGTGACGTGGGAAACTTGATTCCTTTGATTCCCCATCAATATTTGGTAAGTTTCCATATTTATTTTATCAAATTTCACCCCAAAATCCCCTGGTGTATTTTTTCACTTTATTTTATTATTTCAAGCCCTTTTCTTGCTCTTCTTAGCTTCAAACTTTGGGTATGAGTTCCTACTGTCATGAGGAATATTTTGAAACCCTTTGTTTGATTTTGCAGGCCTGTAGGCCCATTTTAACCTATATTTTAACCCAACTATTTTCATTGTTTTTTGGTATCATTGGAAGTGTATTAATGTCTAAGTTATGGTTTTGGTAGTTGCGTGATTGTTGGAGTTTGTTTGCACTCTTTTGGTGATTTTGAGAAGTCCATAGATATTCAACATAGTATTTTTGAGCTTTTCCATAAGGGAATGTTAGGATATTCCTACGATCTTATATTGGGATTATATGTGAAATAATTGTGATACATGTACATCCTATTGATGTGCTTATCCTCCCCTTTCCCTTTTACTTGGGGTTACTAGTATGCCGCCACATCTCTTACTTAGTTTTTTTCTTGATAGTTGATCATGGATTCGGGTATGTTCTCCCCTTTGTTTACTTGATTCTCCCTTGTTGGTGGATATATACCTAGGATATTCACCTAGCTTTATTACATGCTTTATTGGTTGAACTTCATGACTTGTCTTGCTTTTTTGTTTAATTGTTACCATTGGTTCTTATATATGCCTAGTCAGTATAGCCTACTGGGTACCCATTTTCTTCTTACTCATAGTTTTCTTTTTCATCTTTTTGGTGTAGATCCTAGCATGGGTGTTCTACATGATACTTGACCGAGACTTAATTCCATTTGCTGAGGTAGAGGACTTCTCCTTGCATTCTAAGTTACTTTTTTATCTTTTTCACTGTGCACTTTCTCTTATTGTACCGATACAGATATTGTATTAGCTTTTTAGATTTTGTATTCATGTTTTAGTGACTCATGTACTTAGATATTATGTTTTGGGGGTTTTATTTGACTTATTATAGACTTTTGCATATCCCTGCCCATTATTATATCCTATCTTCTGAATGTAACTTATTACTTATGCTTTAATCATTGTTTCGGTGGTTCTGCCATGGTGGAATGTAGGTACCTTCATGACCTGGGAAATTGGGTCATGAAAAATTGGTATCAGAACTAGGGGTTTGTTGATATCCTTGGTACATGAGCTAGTTCCTAGTAGAGTCTTTTGAATTACGCGTGGAGATATCCATGTCTTATATTCGGGAGACTATAAGGACATCTTTAGAAAATTCTCCCCTTTTTACTTTTATATCGAGCGTGTACCGTAGGTGGTTTATGAAAATATCATTAATTCTTATTCATTCTCTCACAAATAGCATGTATATAATCATTGGCACTAGCAAGGAATGACACACTTGTTGCACCTCTAATGAGACACCGTCCAAGAGTTTCAAGGGATAAGGTTAAGGTGTTTGTTAGTGTTAGTACTCCACCTGGAGCTGCTTTACCTCTCAAAGTTGTAGGGATTAAGACTGATTCTGTATCAATTCAGCATCCACCAAATATATATAGATCTGTGCCATTCTCTCCTATGCCTACAGTAGTCCCTGCTTCGATCACAAAGATAAGAGGGTTTTGATGCATCTATTGGATATGTCAGGTCAGCTAACTATTGGGGATAGGATTTTAGTCCCAATTTCTTGCAGTCCTATTGCACCACCAGCACCGAGTACTCAGGGTTTAGGGTGCCTCTTATACCTAGTATTTATGGATTAGGTGTTCAATGTTTAGTATCGGCTTATCCAGTTCAGGTGCAACCAATATCAAAGGTCCTATATCTTGTATCATTTGTGGTTGATCCATCAGTGATTCCACCATTCTATCTCACCCACCTATATCTAACTCAGATTAGAAGGTGTTGGATAGATTTTCAAGGTTTCGTCCTCCTAGATTCTCTGATTGTCGGGTATGAACCCAAGTGTTTTTATTGATAAATGCAAGGAGGGGTTAAATAAACTTATTTTAATGATTCTTGTATTATTGACTTCATAGTTTATCGGAATGGAGGTATTTCCAAGGAGTGGAGGACATCTTATTGTTCTACTAGGTTAGCTAACCCTACTCTGATTACTTGGACTTTTTTTATGCTTTTCTTGAGATGTATATCCCTCAGTCCGAGAAGAATCGTAAGAGGGGGGAATTTTTTAGACTTGAGCTAGGTTCTGTGTCTATCTCTAGGTATGGTGTAATGTTTCATAGGTTGTCTACCTATGGTTCTAGCTATATCTTGACTGCGGCCGAGAGAGTCCTTTATTTTGTTCACTATTTAGATCCAGATATTTTTTATCTAGTCGAGGTTCTAGTTGATATCGGATCATTTTTTTATATTATTTGGAGTTGGCTCGTCCTATAGAGGGTTTGGCTCTTCATGTGAGATCTATAAAGGAGAAGAGGCCCCATCGCCAGGGACACTTCAGTGGATCGAGACAGGGTATTCAAGGATCTAGTTCATGGGGTAGGATCCCACCTTGTATAATCAGTAGGGGCAATCTAGTCATTCCGTGTAGGCCTCCGTTTAGACTTTTGGTAGTGGTTCTTCAAGTCATGGTAGCCATTCTAGTTCTTCGGATTCCTCTCATCTGATTAGGCCAGTGCGGTCATGTTATTCTTGTGGTGATATGGTCCATTTGTCTAGAGGTTGTCCCCTGACTGGTTTTGTTAAGAATATAGCTATGACTCATGCTATGACAGCTCCTATTCCATCTCAGTTAGTTAGAGTTGTACCACATTAGGGAAGAGGTGGTGGTGGTCTAGGACGTGGTGCTCCTCATTGTGGTATATGTTGTGGTAGTATGGCGGTTGTGGCAATATATGCCATCATTTTTATGGTATTCCAGGTATACCCAAGGTAGAGGCCTCTGATGCTATTATGATAGGTATTATTTCTATGCGTTATAAGCTAGCGTTGGCATTGTTTAATCCATGCACTACTTGCTCTTATGTGTTATCTTATTATTATTGGTGTTTGAGTATCATTAGTGAGACCTTGCATGTGCCGTTATCTATCTCCAGTCCAGTAGGTGACTCTTTTGTAGTAGATCATATGTAAGATATTGTTATGTGACCATTGAGGATTTTGAGACTTGAGTTGTTTTGATATTTCTGGATATGATTAATTTTTATGTGATACTAGTATAGACTTGTTGTCCCCATATAAAGGGATCATGAATTTTTATGCTAAGATCTTAACCTTATTTATGCCTAGTATAACCTCATTCGTATGGAATGGTTTTGTTAGTGTCGCAGTGACAATGCTTATACTTTACATTTAGGCTAGTCACTTAGTATCTCATGGTTGTTTGGCATACCTTTCATATGTTAAAATTTTAGGGTTGAGTCTGCGACCCCTGAATTTGTACCTGTTGTTAGTGAGTATTTTGATTTTCTCACTGACCTCCCTATCGACCACCTAAGCAAGACATTTGTTTTGGCATTAAGATAGAGCTTGGCACCAGGACCATTTCTACTACTCCTTATTGTATGGCATATGCTGAGCTGAGAGAGCTCAACTTCTAATTTTGTTAGATAACTAATTTATTTGTCCTAACGTATAGATGTGGGGTGCTCTTATTCTGTTTGTAAAGAAGAAAGATAATTCTATGCATATATGTATAGAACACTTATAGTCGAATGGTGTTGCTATAAATAATAATTACCCTATGTCGTGAATTGATGATTTTCTTAATCAGCTAGAGTGTTCAGCTATATATTCTAAGATTGATTTGAGGTCGAGTTACAATCACTTATGGATTTGGATTGAGGATATCCCAAAGACAGTGTTTAGAAATTGATATGTATATAATAAGTTCCTTGTGATGTATTTTGGGTTGACTAATGCACCCACACCTTTGATGGATTTTATGAACCACGTGTTCAGTCCCTAGCTTGAATCTTTTGTTATTTTTCTCATCGCTGACATCTTAGTATATTCATAGAGTAAAGAGGATCATAAACTCCATTTGAGGATTGTGCTTTATACTTTGAGAGAACATAGGTTGTTCGCCATGTTCTAAAACTGTGAGTTTTGTCTTGAGTTGATTTCATTCCCTGTACATATGCTATCCAAAACGACTATTAGTGTTGATTTGACAAATATTATAGTTGTGTGTGATTAGACTAGACTGACTAATCCTACTAAGGTGTGTAGCTTAGTTAGACTAGCTGGGTACTATCGTTGTTTTGTTGAGGGTTTCTCTTCCATAGAAGCATCGTTGAGTAGATTGACTAGAAAATATTTTCCTTTCAAGTGGTCTAATGAGTATGAGACATCCTTTCAGAGGCTTAAGACCATCTTCACTTCAACTGCTATGTTTAGTTTGTCGATTCAGGGTTAGAGTTTCTCTATCTATTGGGATGCTTTTGGTATTGGTTTGGATTGTATTCTGAAACAGTAGGGTCACATAATTGTTTATGTTTCTAGACAGCTTAAGGTTTATAAACATAACTACCCCACCCATGACTTGGAGTGGGCGGTGGTAGCTTTCGTGCTCAAGTTTAGCACCACTATCTTTATGGAACCTATTGTGAGATCTTCACCAATCATCATAGTCTTCAGTATATTACAAGATAGAGGGAGATTAATTCTCGCCAGTGCAAATGGATCAAGTTTCTAAAAGACTATGATATTTCAATTTTGTATCATCCGAGAAAGGAAAACATGGTATTTTATTCCTTGAGTCGGAAGGTGGTGAGTAGGGTAGTTTGGAAGCCTTTTCTGTTTCAAAGAGGTCGTTGGTGTTGGATATTTAGTGTTTGGCTATAGGCTTGGTCCGATTTGATATTTCTTATTCAAGCCGTATCCTTTCTAGTATCAAGGCCAGTTCTGCTTTGATTGATCAGATATAGCAATGTCATTTTGAGGAATCAAATTTAGTTTATATTCATAATTGGTTATTA
>JBDJHY010176076.1:0-12210 GCA_039654485.1 Withania somnifera
TAAATAAGTCATGAAACTTTGGTTTCATTTATCTCCTTTATGAAGATGTCTCAATTTATAGATCTAAGATGTGAACAAAATTAAAAAAAAAAGAACTCTACCCATAACATCTATGGAAACTTTTGGTTTGAATACATATAAAATAAATAGCTTTGTAGATGATCCTTCTAGAATAGGGGAATTCTAACAACATTTTACACCCAATCATTTCGGATAATGCTTCATCCTCTGTTTTACCTGGCTAATGAATTCATTCTGCAACCTTAAACTCAAAGAAATAAATACAAACCAAAATTATTTTTATTTGCTTGTTCCTGAAAATAGTTTGTGGTCTAGACATCACAGAGAATTAAGAATTCAAGGTTTTTTTATTTCTTTAAATTGGAATTGTATCAATAGAAAATCAGTATTTTGCAACGAAAACCAATGTAAAAAATTAGAGTCTTTTGTTTATGAAAGGAAACCTCTTTATAAAGAGAAAATTGAATTAATTAAATTTAAGCTCATCTCTCTTAGAACATGTAGTGTGAATCAAACCCATGTTTTAATTGAAATTTGAGATACTAATGAAAGTTATTCCCTTCTACATAGAAGTTCATTGACATCTTCTTTATGTAAAGAATATCTACTTTGATTCTTTAATACTCCACATCACTTATGCTTCTATTGGACACAAGATTTCCTGTTCGTATTTTTTATTTATCCAGGTCCGTGAAATGATTTGACTTCCAAAATTCAATAAGTTCGGTGATATGAAAAGAAAGTGAGTCTCACTAATTCTTTTATCATGGATATGAATATGTAATTTCCCCCCGAAGATTATGAGTAAAGGTATTTGTTTTTATCTTCAACTAAAAAATTCAATGTCGATTGGATCCGTTGATATGCATTTTCTTTCATCTTCTTAAACGATCGTATTGAGTAAACTTATTGAAATATGATAAGATAAGAATGAATACCAGGGAGAGGGTTGAATATACTCATGTTATGTATTCTACTATAGATTGGGTTAGTCTCATTGAATAAGTGAACAATTCAATTGATTAAATTGCATGGTGCTAACGAAATCAAGTACTAATTTCCATTTTATTGAATTAACCGACCGACGTGCTTACGGATATTTATTTTAAATTTGATAATTTATTTTTAAAAAAATCGACATATTTGTTTTTTATTATGAGAATCAATCCTACTATTTCTTGTTCTTGGTTTCCATACTTGAAATAGAAAATCACAGATGTAGGATACCTATCCAGAAGTTTTCACAACTAACTTTTCTTTTGTGTCAAGGTATTAGCTATGAATAGTCATTGACTTCTATGAAAAATTAGAAGAAGGGGACCTATTATGGGAAAAGTTTTTTTTCCTTATGTTTGGTGGAAATCACATGTTATACTATATTCCAATAAATAGATATTCGTGTTATGATACAATTGTAGCATTAATTCCTCCTAAATTGCATTGATTTATCCCAAATATTTTATTCAAATTGGAATTTGGTTATTCTCCATGTACGAGGATCCCCGCTAAGCATCCGTGGTGGAATGGTTAAATTTCCCAACTAATAATTGGTGAATTTATACGTTTAATTCCTACTGGATGCACGCCAATGGGATCCTCCATAAGTCTATTGGAATTGGCTCTATTTTAATGGAATCTCATCATCCATACACAATGAATTAATTTGTTATATTTATGTCATAATATATGAATAGTAGGTTTCCTCAGGCTGCGCGGAGATTGTCCCTCGAGCACAAAGGCAGAAGGGACTGCAAGACCCATCCAAAAAAGTGAAAGGGTATTCATATTACAAATCTTACTTGAACTGTTCGTTTTTTATCAGAAGCTTGTGATATAGTTTTTGACACAAAAAACAAGGGAAAACAATTCTTAATTATTTGTACCAAAAATAAATAAAGAAAGTTGTGCAAAGGATTCTAATTTTGCGAATTGAGCTAGTTCTAATTTTAATTTACTAGCTACCTATTTCATGGATTTTATTTGAGTTGCGGACCCCATTATGGAAATGGAGATACCCAACTAAAAGTTGGTCTGATTCCATAATTGAATAGGTCGGTAGATAAGAAGATTTGTCTATCAGTATTGGAAATTACATTAGTAGGAATATAAGCCAACCAATACTACTGGAAGGATTCCTCTTTGGATAATAGGTATTGTATCTAGTAATATGGAGAAGAAAAAATCATTTCAAGTAGTCCTTGAGGATCGGGTCATCCATATAATATACAAAAAGAAACTCCAGATACTTGAGATATTTCTCTTCGAATAAGATGTCAATTCTAGAGATGGTGGGTCCTACATTTTGATTCATTTTCTGTTCAAAAACTCTTTTTTATTAAAGGGGTTTAATCCTGATTTGATTCATGCTATCCGCCCAAGATCCAAAGATAATGTAATTCTTTTATTATTTTATTATTTAGTTTCATAAATAGCTTCAATATATCCTTAAATTAAGGATTTGGTATAGTTGGTCGTGACAGTGTAGTGATTCTATCCGTCCCCTGTGTTTTTCTTATGCCTTAAACCCCCAAAAAGCGAAAGGCAAGAATTAGTTACTAGTTACTAGTTTCCCGATTAAACCCTAAAATAACTTTTATGCATGTTTGTTTCGTTTTATTTTCTTTGTTTTTATCATCTTCCAGATAAAGAATGAATAATAGTAAAAATTAAGTTGATTCAAATTAAAAAACTTCTGGAACCCTATGTTAATATCAATAAAAGTAAAAGAAAGAAAATAAGGGCTCACCACTTGAGTCACAGGTATCTAACGTATTCGTACCTAACGATTTTCCACATAACCAAGACTAGGAACTTTTAATAAACAGGATAAAAAATCATTACTTTTTCATTTCGACACAAGAAAAAAGACCTTAGCTCAATGGAAGAATATGTTATTGCTGAAACTCAAAAAAAATTGAAATCTTAAATAAAAAACAATGTATGGATGGTATGAACTTCTTGAGAATGCTCATTCAATCTTTTTTCTGTGAAGATCCCATAAGAGCACCACTGACTTTGATAAAAGTTTTCAATAAAAATTAATTGGTCATACCTATCCAGTTATGGAATATGGATTATGACTAACTCGTCATTCACTCAGTTTTTGGTTCATAATTATTATGTATGAGACGAGTCTTCATAGGGAAATTTCCACTGCTTATAGACCCAAATATGGGTGATCTATCCATGACTAGGATGAAGCTTGGGTGAGAGTAAGTGGAGTTCTAAACTAACTAATATTGAAGAATCGGTGGAATCCATGTGCATCTAAAGAACCTTTTTCTAATACAATGTAGTTGTATGTAAACCAAGAGAAATAACATGATGAACCAAAAAAGTTTCCAGGACCTATTGATTGTAAAGAGATCCTAACTGTCAATCAATGTTATCTCAACTCTAATATTTATTATATAATATTAATAAAAAATAAATAGAAAATAAAATGGTAATGGGAGCATTTTTCCTATATGTACAAATCCAAATTGAGCAGATCTTTACCCAAAGTAGAGCATAAACACAGTCATACAAGTAAACAAATCTATTCATTGATAAGAAAAAAAAATGTTAACGGGGATTGTATTGAGGAGAAAATAGAATCCTGGGTCAAAATATCCTACTCTTTCTTATTATTTTCATTTTTTTGTATTTATTACTTTTTACTTTTTTATTTAGAAATTTCTAAATAAAATTTGAAATACCATAAAATTGATGTTTGACGAAATGAAAAGACATATCTGGAAGAATTGTAACTATAGAATATGACCCTAATTAAAATGCATACATTTGTCTCAAACACTATTGGGATGGTGAAAAGAGATATATTTTACATCCCAGAGGGGCTATAATTAGAGATACTCTTGTTTCTGGTATAGAAGTTCCTACAAAAATAGGAAATAACACCCAAGATGTTTGATTCAGCAGTTTGATTTATGATTTATCATTCATGGATGTCGATAAGATCCATCCATTTAGAAGAACCTTAGGATGGCATATCCTTATAAGTGAAGGGAGAGGTTCAAACCGCCCGAGGAAGGGCTCGCATCTGATTAGCTATTTTGTGAGGCAAGCTATGATCAATAGTTGGTCCGAGAGGATGATCAATACTGAGTCGACAACTAGAACTACTAGTTTTAAAGCCTAAAATAAATAGTAAGACCAAGGTCATGAGATTATTATCCTAGGTCGGAACAAGTTTATAGGACATCCTTTTTTAAGTCCCCGTGTTCCCCCCGTGTAGCGACTTGGAGGAAAGAGAGGGATAGGGTTCCTCTCTGAGGAAGAGACAAAATAGAATCAACTTGAATTCGGGACTTCTATTACAAATCTTAGTGAAACAATGGCTTGTAGAAATTTGACATCTTTTTTTTTTTTTTGCCTCAACAAATCATTTTTTTTCCACAAGGAATCATGATGTCTTTCTGTATAGGAGAGAACTTATCTTGGGGTGGGATTACTACTTAGATGCTTTTACAATTTATCCAATTTGTATTTTTCTACCCAGCATTTACTTTGGGCACCATAAATAGTACACCATAGGTGCACCTATGCTAGAGAGATAATTGTCCATACACTAATAAGAGATGTATAGATTCTCGAGAAGAGAGGAGCCATAGTGGATCCAAAACCAAAAGCAGGGGTATTTTCTAGCAACAACATAATTTCAACCCATTCATACACTCTAATACGATCGAATATTTCTCACACGTATGAGTATTATATAAGGTATTAAACATATGAAAGTATACACACATCATAAATAAGAGAATACTAAAGATCCGAGCCATAGAATTGCTGAATTCTAACACAAGGTGCTTATTAGATTGAATGTACTTATTTTTTCTAATGGAATGCTTTTTATGTATCCATACTAGAACCAATCCTAGATATTTCATGAATAAAATGCAACCAATTAACCAACAAACCATACACCTCCTTATTCTTGAAGAACTAGGGGAAAAAGAATTTAATTGATTGAGAAAGATCTATGTTTTTGGGATGCCTCTAATAACCAGATCTATGTTTTTGGGATGCCTCTAATAACCAACGAATGGCAAATGCTATTCCTTGTATGGATCCTATTCAATGGGAACTTGATGTTTTGATCCACCTACACGTATTGAGTTTACTACTATATCAAGAGTTACTCTACGTATTGCTTGATGTAAAACGGATAGTGGATTTATTTCTATATTTTTTTGAATCTTTTTCACGTCTTGATATATAATATGAGGGAATATATGATAACTGGGCTCTGGGAGGGGGATATGTAAGAAAAATTAATAACTTGACCGTTAGCCCGAGTTGAATCTATTGAGATTCTTCCTCAGAGAACAACGATAAAAAAATTCCCAATCATGGTCCTTGCGGATCAGATCATCCATATAATATATAAAAAACTCTAGATATTTGAGATCTTTCTCTTTGAATATGACCTCCATTCCAGCGACAGTTTTATTAGGAATCTTACAACTAGAATTCTTTTTATTCTTTCTCAAGCTAAGATAATTAAAAATTATCATATTCAGTTCCCTCAGGGGATAGATCTATATGAAATTCGGCAACAAAACCACGCATACCTGGTAATGCAATTGAATACATCGAAAAGATACTAAATATCATGAACATTTTTGGCATCTGAATAGCTATTCCACTCGGGAGAATTATATTTTTATCTGTAATAAAAAAAAATAACAAATTGGATAATACATTATCATTATACTTAGTTATAAAATTGAACATTTTTTTAGTCAATTTTTATTATTATGAATTAATGAATAATGAAAAGTCACTTCTTAAATAACGGAGTATTCCTATTTTGCATTATACAAACTAAATCTATTTGAAAGGTTAGAAGTCAACAAAAGAAAAAGTAAGTGGACCTGACCTATTGAATCATGACTATATTCGTTTTTCTGATATTAAAATTCGATAGAGATGAAATTCGAGAAGTTGATAATAGGTCCCATTTTTCTACTCTTTTTAGGAATTCGATGACTATTAATAGATATTACCTTGACATCAAAGAAGAGTTTGACCCAATGTTTTATTTATTTCCTAGTTGATCCTGATTCAACATTAGAAGTATATTGATTTTTCCCCAATAATACGCAGTATCATACACAAACAAAAAGACAAAACAATACAAAAGAAACACGGAAGCAAAACTAGATTTGATCTTAAAACGGTATTTGCTTTCTCAATATTTTAGCAACAAATACAATAAATATAAGTGTAGTGCTTTGTGTATTAATTTTTTTTTGAAAGTTAGTGTATCGATTGGATCCATTAATATGCTTTTTTCTTACATCTACTTAAACTATTTTCATGAGTAAACTTATAGGAGTAATTGGATTTAACATAGTTACAAGTAAGAAATAATAATGAAGAAATGAAAATTATACATTTTTTTTTCATTTTTTCATTTATAGGGTTATAAAACAATTCTTCATCTTCTAGGAAAAATTCGTTTACTTTTGCCACATAAAAATCACTAGCAGGTTGATGCATCATTACCGTGATGATATAACAAAATAAAAGTTTCCCTTATATCACACAATATATCAAAGAGAACATAAAGGTAAGGAATAGAAAAAACATAGAATTGAACAACCGTACAGGTATCTTTTGTGCATACTGCTCAACAATAAAATTGACCACCCTTCTGACAATCCCATCCATATTATCTATTCTAGGGAATTCGAACCTGAACTTTATTTTCTATTTCGATTACGATTCATTATTTGTATCTAATGGGCTCCTCTAAAAATATTGATTTATGCCTAGCCTATTTTTTTCTTTGTGTTTTTCTTTCTTTTATACCTTTCATAGATTCATAGAGGAATTCCATATATTTTTACATTTAGGATTTACATACACAACATATATCACTTTCAAGGGGGAAGTTCTTATTATTTAGGTTAGCTAGGTAGTTTCATTTAAAAAAATGGGTTGCGCTATATATATGAAAGAGTATATAATAATGATGTATGTGGAAAATCTAAAACCATGGTATAATAATCAACCATTTTGATTAATTGATAATATTAGTATTAGTTGGAAAAATTTTTAAAAATTCCTGTGAAAAGTTTCATTAATACGGAATTCATGTCGAGTAGACCTTGTTGTTGTGATAATTTTGAATTCATGTGTTGTCGGTAGGAATTTGTGTCACCACAAATAGAGAGTAAAGAAAGTGTTGGATTCAAAGATGGTTTTAAAGAGTATAAATTACTTATTGTTCTCTTGGGTACCAAGCCAAAGTTAGTGATATATTGCAGCATTCCCATCTTTGGTTTCATTGTTTGTTGTTTTTTCTGGTTCAATAACATCGCTTATCCTAGTGAATTTTACGGACCTACTATACTAGAGGATTCTCAAGCATTTACTTTTCTAGTTAGAGACATACATCTTGGGGAAAATGTGGGATCCACTTAAGGACCTGGTTATTTCCAATTACGTAAATCAATAGTTCAAACCACACTTAGAGGTAAGGCATTTCCAATTTTTATAGTAACTTCTGTACCAGACAATGGTATCTCCAATTATATCCCTCTCTTTTGTCGTGTCAAATTCATATAAAAAAAGAGAGATTTCTCCTCTCCTGTAAATAAATGAAAAAAAATTGTAAAATGTCATCTAATCACTAAATAATGTAACAATTGAAAATCTAATTATAAATATAATAAAATAATAAGTAATTCATTAATGTCCTATTCCCTTCTAGAAGCTCGTAGCATTGATTACAATAAACCCCAATTTAATGCCTCGTCTTCCCCAAAAATTCCTATGGTATCTATACATATGGATCTTATATAAACGTAGAATTAAGTACCATATGTGTGGATATATATATATATGAATTTGGATCCCTATTATCCCCAATACGTTTGTCTCTAACTAGAAAAGTAAATGTTTGATCTTGAGAAGCTTCTGGTCTAGTAGGTCCATAAAATTCACTAGGACAAGTGATATTAATGAACCATACAAAACAACAAGAAATAAAACCAAAGACGGCTAAAGTTTCAACTATTGGTATGAAAGTCATACTTCACCCAAACTAGAACATAATTTAGTAGCTCTTTCCAAAAGGAGTGAATGCAAACAAAAAACATCTCTTGGATAAGCTTCACGATTGGGTGGTCTTCGTAATAGAAGAGACATTTGGCAATAAGCTTGTGCTTGTTTGGAGAGATTATCATAAATGAATAAAGTGTGTCATTCACGATACATAAAATATTCATCCTCTGTAGTGATACGATTAGCTAAGCCATGTTTAGCCAACCCTAGAGTAACTATTCATGGCCATTATGGGGAAAGGTTTAGGCATTTGCTCAAATAATCTTACTAAAGAGGGAAAGGTTATAGATTCGGTCAAGAGGAAGAAACTTATAATATCGTAGACGATAATGGTTATTATTATGGCCGATTGATCTTCCAATATGCTAGTTTCAACAACTTTCCTTCATTACATTTCTTCCTAGTTGTTTGGCCTATAGTAGGTATCTGGTTATCACATTTGGTATCAGAACTATGGATTTTAACCTTAATGGTATCAATTTCAGCAAATTCATAGGTACTATAGCTAAATGGTATCAATTTCAGCAAATCATGGGAATAAAAGAGGCCCGACTGGGTACTAACCAGACCGACTCGATTTCAATGCTATTTTTTATGAGTTTATCAAATTTACCATGAAAGGTAAAAGGGTATAAAATGTAATTCAATGGAAACCATCAAAAAGAGAGTCAACATCATGAACATTTTTGGTATTGGAATAGTTATTCCTCCTATTTCGTCAAGATAAACAAGGAGGATTCTATCTGAACTCCCTTTACCTATAGGAGTAAATCATGGATTTATCGATTATGTTATGGCCGGATTTCTACTTATGGAGACCTGGTTAAATTAAGAGAAGGTTTAGATAGAAACACTCAATTTTTTGCGCTCTTGCTACGAGTAAATGATCCTTTTGGGTAATTCATCAAATCTAAGGATAGCTATAATGTCCTAAAGTTCTTTGTGTAACCAAATTCCAATTGAAATGAAATCTTAGGATAAATCAATATAATTTATGATGAATCAATGAGGACATTAATTAAAATCCTGGATGTTCGAGTTTGAGTGGCGACATACCGTCTTCTAAAAAGGATAAATAGATCTTATAATGAATTCAATTCCCAATTTCCATTTTAGAATAATGTAACTAAGATACTCTTATTTTTTAATATTTTTATGATATTTTCAACCTTAGAGCTTATATTAACTAACCCATTCTTTTATGATTCAATTAATCTTTCTTGGGAGAAATTGGGGATACCTCGATCGGAGGAGAAAAGGGGAAATACCATGTGAAAGAATATATCTAAATTCCTATTAGTATCCATGATACAAGTTGATTCCAAGATGTAGAAATATAAGAAAGTGGACCCCTCTCTGTGAAAAGAAATGAGATTATCACTGACAAAGGATGCAGAACCTATTTGGTTCATCCTATTTGTATGACCCATCTAAAATAAGTATCTTCAAAATAAACATGAGAATTCTAATGAATCCCTAACTGTCTTTTTTGTTAGCCTATTAATATTTCCCTGTTTCTAGATGAGATGGTGTTCAATGGTGAATGAGAGATAGAAGAGCATACTATTCGAGGCTAATGGGTAGATCAGTAGTTATGATGGCTCTCTTGGTAAGCATATCTAGTGTACTAGTTATCATTCCCATAGTAAATTTGGGTAGCCAAGTGCAGAGCGGTTAACTTCTTAAAGCATCTAAGTAGTAAGCCCACCACAAGATGAGTGATCTCCTATTCAAACTTCCATAGAGCTTTCGGTACCATAGTCAAGAAAACGACGGGTTCTCTACCCCTATAAAGATAGAGGGAAAGAATTTTATCCTCCTACATGTCTTACTTTCACTGTTATATCGGGAGTTAGTCCATGTATTTCTTGACATAAAATGGATAGAGGATTTGTTTTTATCTTTTTCTTTGAATATTCTTCACGGCTCGATAGATAATTTATAAGACAATGATTTTTCCATATTTCAGAATATGGTTTACTAATATGTTAACTAATAGATAATGATAAATTAGATTCGATCCATACTAGATTTGACCAACTTCCAATTCTAGATTTGCTACGTTCTTGACAGCCCATATTTGTCTCAATAGAGTCTTTTATTGGAACCTTGTGGTATTCCGGATTGGTCGCTCAAGGTTTTTTGTCTTTATCCGTACCCGATGAAAAAAAGGGGATCACTTCTTATGGACTGGTTGAACATGATGCTTATCTATTTCCTGCCCTATTAGAAGTAGAAAGTGCTCTGGTGGGATCTTCAAGGAAAAAAGAGAATTACATCCAATATTTAAGTCATGAGCCTGATAGTCGACCATTCCTCTACCCTATTTCTTCCCTTTCTTTTTCGAATGGAGAAAACTAAGGTTCGACATGCATGTGTTAAGCATATAGTCTGAGTAGCGTGATGTTCACTTCTTAGCGCTTACACTACTACCTAAAAGTAAGCTTTTTGCTCTTTTCCTCTTACATAACAACGATGGAGGAAATAGTAAGCACGACTTTCTATGCAATGATTTCTTCTTCTTTTATGATTTATCAAGTTATAGGGGGGAGAACAAGAGAGTAGATTGGCCAAGTATAGTTGATAATACCATTTTCGAATATCAATTTGAATAGATTCTCTTTATTATTATAAATATAGATTTTTTATCTTCCACCTTCTCTCTATAGCTTTGGGTTGTGGGTGATCATCCTCTTGGACAAGCTACTATCATTGCATTGGTAATCTATTGCCTCACCAACTAGGTAATCAAACACGAGCCCCAAAGATCATTTGGATTCTATTAGCAATGAGAATTCGGAATATCACACTTGATTAATCAAGGAGAGATTCAACAGCAAAAAGGATGATGTATATAGTACTTGAATTCTTGAATTAGATAGATCATTAGGCCATGTGGGATCTCCATAATAATTATGACTCATACATTTAGCCAATTTAGCTCTTAATAAAGGATCATTCAAGTCAGGTTTTTTATGTTTTTGGGATATCACAAACCCTAATAAGAATTAGGCATGTTACATATTGTAGTTATTTGGAGAACCCACGTACTCTCTTTTAGACTAAGAAACAACTCTTAGAGATATTTTTTCCTTTGGGAAGATACAAGAATGAACATCTTTATTTCTCGGACCTCTAGTGAGTTACAAATAAAGTTTGGAAAGGTCAAATCTTTGATGATTTAGCTAGAATGTGATTGTTGTTTCTTATTTTCAGAAGATGATGCTAAAGCTCAAAAATATAATATGGATTTTAAGGAAAAGGAGGTGCAAGTTCCTCCAAAAAAACCATTTCATAAGGTAAATCCACCTTTTCCTCAAAGATTGAAGAAGGATAATAATGACTCCAAATTTAAAAAATTTCTTGTAATGTTGAAGAGCTTGTCTATCAACATTCCTTTAATTTAATATCTCTTAAAAATATTGGATATGCTTGTGTTATGAAGGATTTGGTGACAAAGAAGTGTTGTATTAATCTTGAAATAGTATATGGCTCACACAATCATAGTGTTGTCATGATAAACAATTTGGTTGTGAAAAAGGAGGACCCTAGAGATTTTACCATACCATGTACTATCTGATTGTATGAGTCTCTAAGGCCATATGTGACTTCGGTGCAAGTATAAATCTCATTCCTTTTGTAATATACAAATATTTGGGGCTTGGGGTACCTAAAAAAACAAGAATGAATTTTTTAATGAGGGACCGTTCAATCAAACAGTTCGTACTTATCCTTTTTCATGTGCTAACTTTATGATATTGGATTGTGAAATTGATGTTGATGTGCCTATCATTTAGGGTAGGTCTTTTCTTTCTACCTGGTAATGCTCTTATAGATGTTAAAGGTGGTGAATTAAGTTTAGAGTAATTTATGATGAGTCCTTTCAATGTTTGTAAATCGATGAAGCAACCCAATGATCTCCATGTGATACAGGTGATGGATGTGGTGGATGAAGTGAAATCAAGAAAGATCAAGGATGAAAGCTGATCATAGGCAATTTTACCTACCGGAAAACCACATAACTCGTAGTAATTGTCTTTGTTTTGAGAATAATTGTATAATATATGATGGTTTCATAGTGAATATGTGGAAATACTTCTAACCAATATGATT
>JBDJHY010176085.1:0-12209 GCA_039654485.1 Withania somnifera
CTCTCATGGGTATAATTCAATAAATTAATATTTTCATCAATTCGGACTCTAATGAGCATAATCCAAGAAATAATTGTTAGCAATCAACTCGGTCTCTCGTGGATAATTTAATAAATACAATATGTTTATCAACACCAAGCAAGAAATTCATAAAGTAAATCAAAATGCCACATTAAAACATGCAGGTCACTATTGGAGCCTCCATTGCTCATAAATCATTAATTTACCACTACTTCTCAAATACCGAAACATGGGTTCTAACATCTCCATCCATAACTAGTACATTCTATCCTACCATTGTTCTCCTTAGCACTTCATCACACAATATAAATATAAACACCTTATTACCATTATAACACAACTAGATCCATATTAGAACAACTAAGAAATCTAATATTTACATAATTCATTCACAATAACCTCCTTTCAGGGACATAATACCTAATATCACAAAATAAGCATCATCAATCAATACATAATTCTCAAGATCTAAAAAAAGGTTCAAATATTTTATGCATCTCAACTCGTTTCCTGTAGACCTATCCATGCTTTATCCCATTGACTCTACGTTATGAATATATAAAATAACATAGTGTTCTACTCATTTAACCTAGCATACCTTGATGCCAAAATTTTGGAAGTAACAATTCATGACAAGGATGCTTCTTCCATTTTTTTTACGCCTGAAATAATCAATCATCTTACAAATAAAATCATTAAAAGAGCAATTAAACAATTATCCTTTAAACAAATATCTTGGGAATTCAAACCAACTAATTCTACCTTTAATTCAAGATCGATATCATTCTCTATGGAAAATTAGCTGTTAGTAGTTCTTTCAATCTAGATCCGTCTTCATTAATGGAATTTTCATGGAATTTTCATGCTAAAGGTCTCACCTTTAAGGAATTTATGATTCAAAAAAACAATATTGCAGAATCTAGTTTATCAAATTCATGGCATAAATTATTAACTTACAATCTAAAATCAAATCTAGGTGTATCAAGAACAAACATAAAGTTTCTCCAAAAATCTACCATTAAATATTCCAACTCATAATTTCACCATTGGAGGTCTTTCTTATGATTTTAAGACATCGGAGAATTAAAAGACGAAGAAGGTGATGGAAGAATTTATCGCAATGGAGAAATTTTCACCCTAAACCTTGGAAATCACCTCTCTAGGGTTGGGAAATGAATTTTGATATTTTTAGACTTGAAAAAAGGATAGAACACATTTAATTCAGTCAATAATTACTGCTACGGTGCTACAATTTCCTTTGTAGTGGCACACTGTTCCATCCCAAACAGTGCTTAGTAAAATGATCATATCTTGTTATTTCGACGTCAAATATAAAAATGGTGTGATTTGTTGGAAAGAGAACTCATAGAAATTGAACTTTTTAAAATTATGAGTCTTGAAATTCTTTATATTTTAAGAGATATGGTTGTTTAAAGTTAAACCTAATAGAAACTCATATCTAAATTAACCGATAAGAAAGTTTCAACTTACATTTATGCTTGGAATGTTTTACGACCTTAATTTACACCTAATGAACTTCCAAGATAAAGTATTGATATTATTAATCATGAAAAATTAAATTCATTAAGCGCAAAATTTTTAGATACATCGAAAGACTTAATCTTAGTTGGAAAGCGTAATGTGACACAATAAATGAAATAAATGTTATTTGGGTCTGAAGGTCATATTAGATAATGAAAATGGCAAATTTGAATAAACTCAGTGCAGATAATTTAGTAACAATGGAGGAATCATTATAATAAGATATCAATTTATCATCCATTTATCCTTGAATAGGCATTGGCTAGGGAGAAACACGAAGTGGAATTAGGGAGTTATTATTATCACGAGCTAATTATATTGAACCATATCTCACCCTCTTGTTACATTATCAATTAACTGATGTTAGGTGTATTTATAAAGATAAGTGTTATTATCAATGCACGTTTGAGCTTAGATTTGAGGAAAACTTAGTGTGTTCATGAGTAGATATGGTTTAATTTGTGTAGATGTGTGCTAAGACTCATTTTCATATGATTTTAGGTATATTTGAACAAAAACAAGAGCCAAAATAACCAACTAAAGTCTAGACGAGATAACTAGTTTATCTGGCTTGCGTATGCTTAGTGTAGTGTATGTTTAATGAGATTTATATGGTGTAATATCTAATGCTTGTTTTGAGATGTTTTAGGAAGTTACTTGGGTTTCTTTAGGTGATAAAGGAGGTGGCGTACAAGTTACATGAAGTAGGGAATTAAGGAGAAAACTTGACATGAAGGTTAGAGTGAAATCAGGAAAGAATGAGTTGTGATGCTTTCACTGGCGCCCAACGCCACTGAGATACAACTAGAGGTTGAAATGTGCATAAATTTGGTGCTTTGTCAATTTCCCAATAATTCTAAGAAATGGCTAGAGAGGTGAAAAACCACAAAGTTGTTGCTTTGGTAGAAACAAAGCACTAAGCTCCACCCGAATCGCAAATTTTGGAATTTTGCACTCCTAATCTAAGTAGGAAAAGGGGATATTTACCATTCCTATAAATACCTCTAACCACATGATCTTTAGGGGACCTTTAGAGGAGTACAATACACTAAATTTGGGGGTTTTTTCTTTTTACTTTAGTTTTCTCTTAGTTTTACTTTTGGATTGTAATTTGATGATTCTTTGTAAGACTATGAGTGGTTAAATACCTCCATTCTAGGGTTTAAGACAAAAAAATATTTTTAGCTTAATTCAAAGTGATTTACATTAAATTATCCTACTTTAGTTATTCTTATTATCATGTTTTACTATTTTATGGAGTCACGAACCTAGGGATAAATCTACAAACTTTTCTTCAAATCGGCAGAGGGATGTATGAGTTAGAAAGTGGATTGTAAGGAGTGAGATCATATGATTAGTCATATACAAGATATATTTGTGTCTAGGATAGGAATATAGCTAGTTCGTCACTTGATTCAAAATGGGAAGATAGTTATATCATTTACATGTTAATTCTTGATATGGTAACGTAGACAAAGTAGTTACTATAGTCTTTGAAGACCACAGTTCAATGATTAACCTATAATCAATAACCAAGATGATCGACTTAACCTGTGAAGAATTATAACTTTATAGGACTGTGACATATGCCTTAACCATGGACCTCTTTGATATTGTTTCACAACCAATACTTGTGTCATTGTTAGTTTTCATATTTTAGTTTAAAATCAAACCACACTTTATTTTATTGGTTCTTACACTATCACGACTCAATTATTTAGGTCATGAGAGCACCTAACATCCATCGTAGGCTAACTATCAAACAAGAATGTAAAGAGTAAAATACAACTATAAACATGATACAGATAAAAACATAAAGGTAAAGAAAAGTAGAAGTCTAATAAAGTCAAAGAACCCCCCCTCCCCATAAACTTGTATCTAGTAGATAAGCCACTATAAATAGACTGTCAGGAAAATACAAGTCCAAAAGTAATAAGTATATATCTCCAAGAGTACAAAATAACAGAAATGATAATTAGGAAAGGTATAAGTAAGCTCTGGATAGTGTAAGACCTGTTGTATCTCCAATAAAGTTAATCAACATGAATCATAGAATTAGCATTGACCGCTCGTGTTCAGATTTGCACAAAAAAATACAAAAGTATAGTATGAGTACCAAATAGCTGAGTAATTGGATACCTAATAGGAATTATCAGCTGACTGAGCCCATATGAGAAATAAGAGGAGCAAAATAAAAAGATAAAGGAAGACAACTCACAAAATACAACAAGTACAGAATATATAGAGAAACTAGCTAATATGATAGGCAAGTAAGTAACCCTAAAAGCTAGATAAAAGAGTAACAAAGTTTCAGGCATAAAAAGGTGAGAATATACTTGAATCCCTGCTCAGTTAATAAGATTTAATAGAAAATAACAAATATAGCGGTATTACTGGTAACCTCAAATAAAGACAATAGAAATGAAGAAGAAACTACAAGGATGTAATGAAATAATATCTATAAATAAGGGAGCTCGAAGTGTAAAGTGACTAATTAAGAGAAAATGAATACAATAACATGAATAAAGTAAAATCCCAAAAGTGCCCATATACCTAATGGACAAATCAAGTGATTACAAAACCCATACAATCGGAGAGTATAACAAACATAAAATATTCAAGGATAGAATATGCAAATGATATGATATGATTCTAGTAAAAACATGCATGATCCTCCTATAGACTTGTAGGTCTAGCAGGAAGGACCCACGTAAAGCCTTTACTTATATAGCTCTACTCCCCCCTATACCCGTCATCCGGTTGTATACTAGCCTTGATTGGCAAGGTCCGTGGAGTCCATCACTGCATACTATCTCAATATCTCATAACTGTGATCGGACTCATAGGTTCAATCTCAAAATATGATTTTTAGAGTAAATTCCAAGTCTTCACTGGGTCTAAATTAATATAACTTAGTACCATTTCTCGACTATAACCAAGTCTAGAATCAGCACACTTTTCAATGTCTAGTGCCCGATGTTCACCAAGTATAGCAATATCTCAAAATAATGGATAAATCTTCATTAGTTCTCTTAGCATAAAAATGGTAAAAACCATCATTTTATGCTCATTTAATCTCATAGTACTTAAAATAGGACCACATGAGCATGTAAGGTTTAAAATTAGTGATGTTGGTCTCTTGGTCTTAAAAAACGTAAAAACCAGTGCATGACAACTAATTTTTATGATGCTATCTTGCTCAACCACAAACTAGCTTATAGAAAGTCCTGCCTGTTCTACATAAGCTCGCCCACTACAATAATCATAACAAGTCATAATATTTGGGATTCACTTGGTTAAGACATACATGGACATTTCCCAATAATCTCAACATTTGTGTTTCAGAGTTGGTAAAGAACATACCCTAGTAATCAACACTCGCAATTTAACACCAAAGTATAAGTCAAGAACTTGACTAAAAAAGCAGACAAGGTCAGGGGTATCAAAACCTAGAAGCCTAATACAAGGATAGCTAACTACTACTATTACCTCAAATATAAATCTAATCTTAGATTGGTAAGCTATAGCCTACCTGGGATTCGAATCTCAAGCTAAAAAATATCATGAAAATAACTCAAGTAGCTCTTGATGATCACCAAACTAGCAAAATAATAACACACACGTTAATAGGAGTCAAATGATACCCATAAATCTATAATTATAGATGGAGTCAAATCCATGTCAAAATATGTTCGGTGACTCAAAACCCTAAATAAAAGGTAAAAAAAATATTCCCTACATTGTAAGAAACAAATACCCAAAATTTGGAATTAAGACGAACTAAAATCATTGAAATAAAGTGAAGTATATTGGTAAATTTTTTGAATTTATCGATATAATTTGGTAAAATTAGAGTAAATTACCAATAATGAAGAAAGAGTCAAAGAAATATGATTCCTAACGTTCCCCAGGGTAGCATGCAAAAGATCAAGGTTTAACAATAGAGGAATTTGAGTTTGGAGATGAAATGATGATCAAAAATGGAAGAAAAGTAAGGTTTGGGGGTTCATAGACTACCAGTAATTTAACCTTTGCAATGGAAAAACTATCATCGCAATCAACAAAAATAATATTTAGGAGCATCGCAATCACAAGGTGAAGAGCATGATCATGAAGAGGAATTTTGGTCAACAACCTGGTCAACCCATCGCGATCACAAAGGATCGGTCGCAATTGCATATAAGGGAATCTCAACCCTCCGTGATTGCGATGAACCATACATGATCACAAAGAGGAAGTAGTTGAAACCAATTTTAGCCAAGTTTTAAAACTTCTAATGATTGTGGAAAATAAGTTTAGAACCCGATAAATACAAACCAACCTGTATGAAAATGACATCCAGACTCAATGATACAATAAAATTTTGATCTAAGATCAACTTGGCTAAATGTTGCTAAAGTTAATCCTCGACTTAAAGTTCTATTATTTCAACCGAGTACTCAAAATGAGCTTGTCTAGCTCAGGACCTGAGCAAACCACTCACCTATCCCAAACTCAAAAATAAAAGATTATGGAATAGTTATAATTTTTTTTATCTAAGGCCCCAATCATTAAAAGTTCCCGAAGTCGAACCTTTGAGCTTTGAAATGCCAAAAAAATAAACAAAACCATATAAAATCATAACAAGGACTTCAAACCTAAACCAAAAGTCTATATAGACCAAAATAGTTGTTTCAAAGATAATGAACAATCAAGACTTGATTCTTAGTTCATGTTCACAGATTTTGATTTAAGTCAATGATTTCAATAGTTTAGGCTATAAAATAGGAGTAACAGACATAAAAACTAAATGAATTACCATGAACTGAACTACCGATTCGATAAGCCTCAAATGAATTAGGGTAGCTATAGAAAAGATCTAAGATGCAATAAAATTGTTACAATACAAATATGAATGGAAAGGTTATAACAACATCCATTACTAAAAAGTTTTGTACCCGAAAGTCAAAAGAAGAAAGTATCTAGGGGCACAAACAACTGTGAATACTGAGTCCTCAACTCAATATCGATCTCTTAGCCTCTTCAATAGAATAATACCTCCACTAAACCTTAACCTTCAAAATTTTCCTAGATCTAAACTTCCTCACCTTTCTAGACAAAATGAGAACTGGCTCCTCAACAATACATAAAACGTCATCTACCTAAACTGAGTAATACCAAAGAACATAAGACTAATTAAAAATATATGTCCAACATAGATACATAGAAAACTAGAAGCACAACAAAAAATATTAAAGTCAAAGCTATATTGTAAGAAACACTACCAATATGTCTAAGGATATTAAAAGGAATGATATACCTAGGGTTGAGCTTACCTCTCTTCCTAAACCTTCTCTCACCATTCATGGGTGATGCCCGCAAGAGTACTGCATGATTTTAGGATGGCTATAGTCTATCTTGAATCAAAAAAACTCTATCTAAAGTATCACGAACTAAGTTTATATATATAAAAAAAAGATTAAAACCCGTCAAGACAATCAACTGGTGATCGACACTATCTACCGCATAAAGCCTCCAAAATTCCATATGGAAACTCTACAAAGCTTAGTGATGATCCAAAAAAAACAAAATAAATAATATCAAAAGCTTGTAACATGTCCTCTAAGACCTAATTGGTCTGTTCAGACTGACCATCCATGTAAAGGTGAAAGGTTGTGCCAAGATGACCTCTATACCCATACCTTGTTGCATAGCTCTCTAAAAAAAGATTTGTGAATAGAATATCGCGGTATAAAATGATAGAAACTTGAATACTATGCAACCGATTGACCTCAACTAAGTAAATATTGGCTAACTTCTCTACAATATAAGAAGTATGTACCGAAATAAATTATTCAGAATTAATCATCCTGTTGGAAATGATCAAATAGAATCATCACTATGAGAGGTGCGAGGTAACACTGAAATGAAGTCCATAATGATCCTTTCCTATTTTCACTTGGGAATGGGAAGTAGCTACATCAATCTATCTAATATCTAGTGCTCAAAATTGACTTTTGGAGAGTTCACGAATCTGAGATAAAAACTTTATAATGTCCCTATTCACACTAGTCTAGCAGTAAAGTTATCTGAAATCTTAGTACATATTTGCTTAACTTGGGTTGATGAAATAACTATAAGAATGAGCCTTACAAATGATATACTGAATCAAATCACCAACTTGAGGAATACACATATGAACCTTAAATAATAACACATCCTTAGGGTATAAAGAAGCTCAGTGGGGCTCACCACTAACAAATTAATTGCGAATCTCAACTAAATTTTAGTCCTTAAATAGGTATTTATAAATTTGAAGTAGAATTGGACTCAAAAATAGAAATAATATGATCGAAATTTTATAGATCAAGTCTTACCAATCAACTATCCAAAGATTGGATGTATTAAACTAAAAGCCTCTATGAAACTGATAATGCAACCAAACCAACCATGCTCACGGATTTATGGCTCAAGGAGTCTGCTACCAAATTTCTTTTCCTAGATGATATAAAATAGATATGTCATAGTTCTTTAGCAACTCAATCGATCTATACTATCTAGAATTTAACTCTCTTTGGCTCATATTTATTGATGAATACAATGGTTTATGAAGATATCGTAAAGCACCCCATATAGATAATGCCTCTAAATCTTGAGTGAGAAAACCATTGCCTCAAAATCTATGTCATAAGGGGGCTAGTTATACTTGTAGTCTTTAGATTCCTTGAAGTTTAAGAAATTACTTGACCGTGCTGCATCAATACACGGAGAAGCTCTATTCCTCTACTAATAATGTCAAAACCAAAGAAGATGATAAAATAACCTTAAGCCTCTAAACAAAAGACTCACACTAAATAGACCACTAGAAATAAACCTCAAGTTTTAGTTAATCTAGTCAATAGTGCTGCAATAGATGAGAAACCCTCGACAAACCATCAGTAATACCCTGCTAACCCAAAAAACAACAAACCTCAGTAGGAGTAGTTACTCTAGGCCAATCACAAATAGCTGCAATATTCATTGGATATACTATAATACCATCCTTGGAAACTACATAACTAAGGAATGCAACTAACCTAATCCAAACTCATACTTTGAGAACTTGGAATAAAGTTGATGATCTCTCAAAGTTTGAAGCACAATTGGTAAATGCCGCTCATACACCTCTCTACCAGGATGTCATGAATAAATACAATTATGAAGTAGTCTAAGTAGGTCCTGAATATATGATTCATCAGATCCATGAAAGTTGCAGGGGCATTGGTGTAATGACCTTGATAGTCATTTTTGGAATTTCTATAAAATTACTATTTTATCCTTCTCGAGAGTTTCCCTGAGTCATAACTATTTAGTTTAGGGTTTGGTTTTAGAATACGAGCTAAAAGTTATGTAACTTTAGGATTCTGCTAGTTCTCGGAAGCCTTTATGTTGATATACTTAATTTTTTACCTCATTTGGAGTTCTGAGCCCCAGAATGGAATTCCACTAGCTGGAAATTAGCTTATGAGGACCTTTGTTTTTAGTTTTAGGCATTTCATATTGGTTTAAGCTTATTTTATGGGATAACATTGAGTTTTAATGAAACAGTTTAATTTTGGAACATTTGATGATTGAGCACTCAGATGTAAATTTTGTCGATTTTGTGGATCTTAGAGGCAGTTCAATCTAGAAAAAGGTTTTGATAGAGTTCCATAGGTTCCGATGCGTTTGGATATTTTAAAGTAAAGTATAAGTTTTACCGTATGGGGAATATCAGTCAAGAAGAATCAGATTCTCAGTTGAATGATTCTAATGTTTCCAGAACATCAGTTACACTCAAAGTTTATACAAGGTTTTTGTTTATGGGGTCCTAGATAATTTTCGAAAATCCATTTAAAAGTTAGTGAAAAAATGGACATTTGATCCATACAATTCATACATGGGACCACGACTTCATCACGACTAGGCCACCATATGGTAGAGACTGTACCATGATCCCACAGACCGTAGACTTTTTTGTGAATCCAGAAGTATCCATTTTCCTTGTCCTAGATTTTCTGATGAAAGGAATTTTGTGACTTTAGTATACTCGTAGGTTATATATAAGCCTTGCACAAATTTTAGCTCCATTTTAAGATTAGAAAAAGCCTTGTTAAACACATTAGAGGAGATTTTTATCCTTAGAAAGATTCCAAGTAACAAAGTTTAAAAGATTCCACGCCCTTGGTAAGATTTTAACCCAAAATACTCATTATATCTGGCATTTTGAACATGGGTTTATTTTATTTCTTATGATCTGCAAGAATCACTTTTGAAAATTATAACCCATATTTTCTATGAATAAATTGATATTTGATTATTAAACTGAGCCTGATTTTCTAATTAATCCCGATATGTTGGAATTTCCAAGCTACGGTGACCTTAATTTCATGAAATCTTCCTAATTTCAAAATGGTGTTTTTGGACTTTACTTGTTGGGTATACTTTTGACCCCGATTAAAGTATTTTAATAGGGTGCAATTATTTATGATTTCTTATGGAAAATTCATTATTAAATAGACTTTACAAATTGGAAAGCACAACACAAGGGGAAGCAACGACTTGAGTTGGCTTCTTCATTAAAGGCAAGTAGAGGGTAGAATTAATTACAAAGCATTGTAGGATCTTGATATGTGTTATTGTAATGACCCTCATTTCATTTATGATAAATACGTGACGTTTTACATCTTAGAGCATTTCAGCAGTTGCCCCAAGTCATTTATGACTTGCTGGGACCGATGGTTCGGATCCCTAACGACTCGGTTGAGAAATATTTCAAATTTCCTATTTTAGAGCCTAAGTTAAGTATCCGTTGACCAAAGTCAACTTTCCTTCAAGACGGCCTCGGAATTTAATTCTGACAATTCCATTAGCTCCATAATTCCAAAAAAAGTCAGGATTGACCTTAAGTTTGTGTTTTGGGGCTTCGTTTGCAAGTTAAGCTAAATTGTGGAAATTGTTTAAGTTTTAGCCTAAAAGCGAAGTTTGTGTGGAAACTTGATGTTCGGAGTGTTGTATTGGAATTCTGATGCTTCCAACAAGTCTGGAATGATGAATTTAGGCTAGTAGGGGTGTTTTTTTAATTTTCCAAAATGCTATGGTGGATTTGAGGTGTTGGTGGAGATTTGATCAGTTTGGTACTATGGTTTTCTGGTGCAGTCTGGTTTTTCTGGGTTTTTTGGATATAAATGACCTCCTATGCTATTTTCATTGATTCCATTGAGTCTAAAATATGTTTTCCACTCAGGTTGGCAAATTAAGGCGGTTGATATTGCGAAGTGCCAGGTATACTATTCATCCTGGTGTGGCTAAGATGTATCGTGACCTAAGACAGTTGTATCGGTGGAACGGGATGAAGAAAGATATTGCTAAACATGTTTCTAAGTGCTTAAACTGTCAGCAGGTTAAGTATGAGCATCGCAGACCTGGTGGATTAATGCAGAGACTTCCTATTCCTGAATGGAAGTGGGAGAGGGTGACTATGGATTTCGTGTCAGGTTTTCCGCGCACTAGCAGAGGTTTTGATTCGATTTGGGTTATTGTGGATAGGCTGACTAAGTCAGCACACTTCATACCTACTCATTCCTCCTATAGTGCTGAGAGTTTGGCTAAGATCTATATTTGTGAGGTGGTAAGATTGCATGGGGTTCCTATATCTATTATCTCTGATAGAGGCACCCAATTCACTTCGCAGTTTTGGCGGGCAGTTTAGAGTGATTTGGGCACTGAGGTGCATTTGAGCACAACTCTTCATCTGTAGACTGAAGGTCATTCTGAGCGGACTATCCAGGTTTTGGAGGATATGCGGAGAGCTTGCGTGATAGATTTTGGTGGTGATTGGGATCAGCACTTACCTTTAGCAGAGTTTTCTTATAATAACAGTTACCATTCCAACATTGAGATGGCTCCTTATGAGGCATTGTATGGCAGGCGTTGTAGATCGCCGATTGGTTGGTTTGATAGTTTTGAGGTTAGAGTCTAGTCTACCGACTTATTACATGATTTGTTGAATCAGGTTTGGGTGATTCAAGATAGGCTGAGAGCAGTCCAAAGTAGGCAGAAGAGTTATGCTGATCGTAGGCTTCGTTCCTTGGAGTTTGGAGTTGGTGATAAGGTGTTTTAGCGTGTATCGCCTATGCGTGGTGTGATGAGATTTGGTCGGCGTGGGAAGCTGAGTCCCAGATATATCGGGCTTTATGAGATCTTAGAAAGGATTGGTGATATTGCTTATAGGTTGGCTTTACCTCCTATCCTATCAGCGATATATCCCGTATTTCATGTTTTTATGCAGCGGAGGTATATGCCCGATGAGTCTCATGTTATCCGAGAGGATTCAGTGAAGCTAGATGAGAATCTGTCTTTTATGGAGGAGCCAGTGAAGATCTTAGCTAAGGAAGTGAGAAAGCTAAGGTCTACGGAGATTCCAGTAGTTAAGGTGCAGTGGAGTCACTGTTCGATCAAGGAAGCTACGTGGGAGATTGAGATTGAAATGCGAAAGCAGTATCCACAGCTGTTCGAGGCATCAGACACACTCTTTCTCCATCTTTTCCATGTTGTGATTGACTTTCGGGGATGAAAGTCCTTTTTAGTAGTGGATATAGTAATGACCCTCATGGTCATTTATGATAAATACGTGATGTCTTGCATCT
>JBDJHY010176095.1:0-12209 GCA_039654485.1 Withania somnifera
GTCACCTACTTTAGTAAAATAGAACAACTAGTGCAATTAAGCTAATAGGTCAGATTTAGTCCTCAACTATTGGGCTCATGCCCAATTCAAATCTATCAAATCCCTAGAAGAGAAATTTAAAATCTCCTAGTAGGTGTATCACCTACTTGGACTTTTAACTATCTTAAATATCCAAAATAAGTGCATCACCTACTTAGAAATTATGTACCTTATTGAAGCCATTTAGTGGCTGGAAATTAATTAAGATGTTTCATCAAATGATTCCTTTAAAGATTCAAAAATTATATACAAATTCACATTATTTCTCATCAAAAAATTCAAGATCTCTAAATCTCTCAATCTCTCTCACTTCTATACTCTAAAAACTATCCCTATTATTCAACTTATTTCTTGCAAAACAAACCACAAGATCACCATCTATCCTCCTTAATTTCAAGTAAATTAGATAGTTATTCGAGGGGAATAACTATATAGGTGCGGCAAGCCAAGGTTCTTAGAATCCCTTTCAATAATTAACATAAATTTTTTTATGTTATAAGCTTGGGTTATGTCCTATTTTCATGTGATACTTGTGCTGAATTTCCCTTAGAATTTTAATGTACTATAGAAGGTTACAAGAGAGGTAATTGAAGAAAATTATCATACTAAAACATTAAAGGTAAGATGATGCGTTGGCCTCAAATTATAAACCCATTTGAGTGCTCTAGAAATCATTATAGTTTAAATTAGTGGAATGATAATTTTAAGTTATGAGCTCAAGTTTTCTTGCTATACTATGATGTTGGTTCTATATTAATATGTTGAGAAGTTAGGAAGTCATTGATAGCCTTAAAAAGGCCCTAATGTTATTTTTGGGAAGAAATGAAGAATATGAACTTGGGAGATTGTTTTGGTGGTTTATGCATTTTGTGATTATTTATGGGATATTTTTAACGTATTATTGTTATGAGGAGGTGAGCCATCTTTAAGGATGGTTGAATGGATTTGTATTAGAAGTACAAAAGGAGGGTGAATGTGTTCACTACCATCAAGAGTTTCGCTAATTTTTTGTTGGAATATAACATGATTAGCTTCTAATATCATGTCATGAACCGATTTCTCGGATCATAGTGTAACCTACTAAGCATGTAGTTGGAGAACCAACCCTATTGTTAGGAAGTGAAACAAAGGGAAACAATAAGAACAATAGTGCCCACAAGTGCAATACATAAGGTAAAAGAAAGTAGATGAGATGATAGAAATGACATAACATAATCGAATCAAAAAACTTCCCTATTACCTGGTATCAGTGTATATACATAGCCACTAAAGTAAAGAGTACAAATATAGTCACTAAGTACAAAGTCTGTCTCTAAAAGTACAAAATAGAAAAAATACAAGTCTGATAAGATCCATGCCCAAGATGGACATATGAAGCTCACCTTGAATCTCAAAAGTAGCAAAGAGGAGGCACGAATATCTAAATCAAAGTTGGGTTCTTGTACATGGAATTTGCACCAAGTGAATACAAGTGCATTATAAGTCCAAGTCAGTGAAGCATCAAGTACCTAGTGGGCTTTAAGGACCCATTAAGCACATAATAAATATAAAATAAGTAAATAACAGGAATATAATAAAAGAATATCACATTTGAACGTAATATAAAATATAAATCTAGGAGCACAAAAATGAAACAAGAAAGTTGATATATACAGACATGCTAGATACATCATGAAAGAGGAACACATGTAAGAAAATACGAACGTACGTAGGGTCCTTGTAGTAATACCGAAATAATGTCAATTATATATGAAGATATATACTAAAAAGAAACTAGGGGGGAGAGCATTGGTGTAAAACTAACCTCAATATTTGAAGGTAACGGGTATAGAAAGTAGAAGCACGCAACAACAAGCACACAAAGTAAGGATGATCAGTAAGTAATAGTCTACAAATAAAATTAACAATATAATAAAGTAGTAAAAACAAGTAATACCCTGCCATTCTCCTATAAGAATGACAGAGTAAATCGAATTCATGCTCACCAATTCGACATCCAATAGAGTACATATAGAAAATTAGTGTGATAAGAAAAAATAAAAAAAAAATGCTCACTTCCTCTGTACACTCCTCCCTCTGGCACCTAAAGTTCTAAAAGATAGGACCAATGGAAAGGATAGTCTCGAGTGCCTCTACTCTACCAAAAACCCCGCTTCTTGTATTTACATCAATAAAACGGCAATTTTTAACGTCTATCGATAAAGAAAAAAATTGTAACGTCATACTATGCCTGACAAATTAATATCATCGAGTCTCAAGGAGACTCACATTCTGGCATCAATATCATAGTACCACATTATCTTTATACCATAAGCCTGGAAATTTACTGTCTCACTCCTGAATATCCTAGGGACCAAGATCTCAAAAACCTAAAGTTGTATGACAATGACTGCACTCACTGCTGAGTGAAGTCGAACTCCAGTTCCAACATAAGTAGTAAATGGTAGTACCTATGTTAGAATGTGAATTCGGTATAAAACAGGTGAAAAAGGTAGTTCTTGGTGCCTAACATGCAGCCGAGTCTAAAACAAGTAGGAAAACTAATTCTGCATTTATTCTTATTAGAAAATTGATTTTTATACTAGTTTTAGTGGTCTCAGTCTTTATTAAATGAAATCCACCCTCTATGGTAAAATAATGTCTGAAATTGGTGACACAGGTGCCGACCCAAAATTCACTCTTCGAAGATGAATCTCATTGCTCTGACGATGTATGAATGCAACAACACAATAATATCTACACCTAACTTATGCCCTGCACAGGCTCAACTAACATACAACAAGAAAAATAAGAAAACAACATAAACCCGATAACAAAATCCAAAGCCAACCCATACATAAGTTCTCTACTACTTTGAGAGTCACCTATGGCCATGACAACACCAATACTAGGTCAAAGGCTTCGCATTACATTGAGAGTCGTCAGAAAGAAGGAGATTAAGTAGTATAAATTACGCATTAAAGGGTCACAGTATAAACCTAAAATTCCCAACCCATGGAGGATATTTAGCACAATTATGTAAGATATATCCCTAGAGTATGCAAAACCAAGCACAACTGTCATCCGACAAATAACGCATTTTATCTCATGGAGATGAGGTCGACTAATAGAACTGTCCTGGAGAAGCACAAAAATAGGTAATATATAAATTTTTACGTCATAGTGAATCTAATGACACAAATTATTCTATATTTTAGACTGACTGAAAATGGTCTTAAAATACGCCCGTAGGAACCTCTAACAAGACCTAGGAGAAAACTTTTCCATAGTGTTGCCAACATCACAAGGAACTCGTTCTCCAAAAATGAGCACAATACAACTAAGGCAAAGGCCGTAAAATGAATGGAGAAGAATATAAATAATATGTAGAAACTTACATAACATCACAAAATGAACTAGAGTATTTCATACAAAATATAGAAGAAAAGCCAACTATTGAGTAAAATACAAGTACAAATGAATTTGTAGAATTTCAAAGAATTACAATGCTTGATCAAAGAAACCATAATGGTGGAAATTCACCATTTTAAGGACTGGACAAAGAAAATCTAGCTTACCATGACGATGGGAGCTACGAATTATGCAACCCAAATAATTTCTCTAGACTTGTATGATTATTTCTTGAAATGGATGGTTGAGAGAGTGTTCGGTGAAAAAAATAGGGAGCATGTCTATATTTTTTAGGAGGTACCAACTTATATATTGCCAGAATAAAGGCCTTAGCAATCTCTTTGTAAAGGGTCAGGTTGCAAAGAGTGCTAACGTGGTTATATGCGATCGCGTAGAGGAGCTTTTTGATAGAAATAAAGGAAAGAGGATAACCATCAATATTGCATGACAGCCCTCCGTGATTGTGAAGAGTAATATGACATGGTCGAGATGCTGGTTTTTGAAAGAAAAATCAATAATTGAAAGATTCTCTGAACACTACAGGGAATGTGTTAGGAGTTTGATGAATGCAAACAAGCTACACACACACACCCGAAATGACATTATGGACTAAACAAAACACTGGAAAACCTGATTTGAGGTTATTTTAGAGAAATGTTGACAAAGTAAACACTTAGGAATAAAATGCCTAAAATCGACCAAACACCTTGAAATCACACTGTATGCCTCTAGAAGCATTTCAACACTCTCCCTAACCCAAACTTAGCATTCTAAAGATGATGGCATAGTCAAAGTTTCTCATCGTATGCTTCAATCATTGAATATTTACCAAACTTAAATATTAAACTTTTTTCCATTGTTATATCACAAAATAAGGTAGACTAGCAACAAAATCTCCAAAACCATAAACAAGGGTCAACCAAGACCGAAATACATATTATAGAGGTAATAGAACTACCGAAATTTGATTTCGAGCTCATCTCGAAGTAATGTTGACTATATTCAACGAGTACACAAGTTTAGGCTAAAAGATAGACAAAGCGAGATAAATCTCAATTGAACCGCTAGGATGCCAGACTACTGATCCTAGCAAGTCATAAATGATCTCGGGTAGCTGTCGGGATGCTCTAGAACCATAGAAAACTTATGAAACACAAAATGACCCAAAGTTTCATTACAACATCCACTAATTATAAGGACATCCATCTGCAAATGTAAAGCAACAAAAAGAGAAGACTGGAAAGAGAAGACACCTGAGTGCTTGACAACTTTTGATCTCACTGTCGACCTCGAAGGTGGGCTCCTCGATCGGATAATGTCCCCACTATAGCTTGACCAATGGTATCTCCCTAGTCCCAACCTCCAAAAATCTCTAGATAATATGGTAACTAGCTTCTCATCAAATGACATACTCTCATCCAACTAAAAAAACCAAGTAGAACACATGAGTCTCGTTCGGAATATATAGCCGCAAGATCAAAACATAAAATACTTTATGAATGGATGAATATATAAGAGGAAGGGAAAAATAGAAGGAATCATCACAAACTTGCTCCATAATCTCAAACATCCTAATATTCATGGGGCTAAGCTTTCCATACATACCGGACATTATCACACCACACATAGGAGATACCTACAAGAAGACTCTATCACCAAGCCTACACTCTAAGGTATGAAATATATGGTCTACATATATCTTATGTCTATTCTGTGTTACCTACATCCTATCCTGAATCCTCTAAATCTGATCAAGAGAATAATGGAGAAAATTTGTACTCTAAACTTTTTCCTCAAAACCATTGAACAAACTAATTTATGGCCTTCATTACCTATAATACAATGCCCAAAATAGTGCCATCTGAATGCTGGAGTCATAACTATTATTATAGGTGAACTCCACTAAGGCCACATGTTGATCCCACACTTCTTAAAAATCAAACACACAAGCTCTCAATATGTCCTTGAGGACCTAAATAGTCCACTCAGATTATCCATTAGTCTGCAGGTAAACATTTGTACTTAACAGAACCTCAATACCCATCCCTCGCCGAATAGCTCTCCAAAACTGCGAGGTAAACAACGTGCCTCATTTAGAAATTAGACACGGGAACCCCATGAAATAGGACCACCTCCAGAAGATAGATATGAGCCAACTACTCTATACTAAATGAAAAATGAGTAGGAATGAAGTTTTTAGATTGATTTACTAAGCATATCAAGAATAACCTAGATCGTGTCATTTCCTCTACCAGTCTGTAGAAAACCAAAAACAAATTCCATAGGAACTCGCTCCCGCTTCTACATATAAAAATGGAGTCTTTGATGGCACATCAATTACCGCGAACCCAAAAGAAATATGCTCAATTCCACAATATCCCTTAGTGATGACCCAAAAAAATTTAGGTCATGATGGCGTCTACAACCCTCTAGTAGACAATCCTAACCCTATGACTCGGAGCTTCATGCAATAGGAAATAGACACTCAAAATTAAGCTAACAATAGAAAGTATAGGAAGAAGTATATGTAAAGGCGGAAGTAGAAGAAATTGATATACAACACATATACCCAAAACCTGGTGTTAATTGGATTGGGCCTACTATAAAGAGTATCCAGAAGAAAAATATATAAGCAACTCCAAAAAAAGTACAAACTACATAGGGCCTACTTGTAACATAATAAAGCAGGAAATCATCAAAGAAATCACGATAAGATCAGACGGAGCTTACCATAATCTTTGAAAACTATTGAATCTACTCCACACAATCTCGGCATCTCCAATAATCCCAGCCAGTATCTACACCATGAAAATGGTAAAAAACTGTAGCATGAGTACCAAACAAGATACATAGTAGGCATAATAGATCGACCAAGCTAAATATAATGTATAAGTAAATAAGACGTGGAAGTAAAATAGGCGAATAAAAATACATAATGGTAAAGTTAGAAAGTAGTGCAGAAAAGTAATGGTAACCAGTATGCTAAACTATCATCAAGACATAAACACAGTTCAACAGGTAAAACTAGAGCCTGGTGGACCATTATGAGTATGTATCAACACCTGATATCGAAGTAAGTGAAAGTACCTGGGTTCCAGCTAAATAAACACTCAACAACTAGTACTAGTACACCCCGAATATAAAAAAATGGAAGGTAAACACAACTCATTAAGTATAGGAAAGTAAACTTACGAAACCTACTTGGCGTCACATACCACTCGCAAGTAAGAAAAGTTAAACCAAAACCCACTGTGACTCCCCCCTTAAGCCTAATGGGCACATACAATAGGAAAACCTGTATACAGGGGTGCTGGAAAGTAACAGAATACTATCACAATTTACCAAGGTCGCCCTACAAGTACCAATAGAGCAAAAACTCAATCCTCTGCGACTCGAAGGACCGTACATCACACTGGAGTGTAGGAAATCAATTCAACCAGTACCACTCATAGTGTCTGCACCCCAGAAATATGACACTCAACCATACAACTCGGAGGACCGTGCCTTACATTCAAGTGCAAGGGATCTCATCTCATCAAAATTAAACATAGGGTCTGTACCCTGGAGGACAACGCATCGTTAAATTTCTAATTTGATGCTCCGATCATCTAATATTAACCAAAGTAAATATTCAACTACCTACAAACTATGATCTCACAAAATGAGGCAAACTCTCATCGAAAGAACCTAGACCCATACAAAGTGTCCACCTAGAACAAAATCCACATTCCAAAGCTAACTAAATTTTTAGAACTCAAACTCAATATTGTATTGAAAGAATGATGAATAAAGTCAATGAGTACATAAGTTAAGACTCTATGAAAGACAAAGCAAGATAAATTTCAATCGAACCACGAGGGAGCCGAACTACCAGTCCTAATATGTCATATTGACATAAGGCAGCTACTGAGACTATAGAACATAAAAAACATATAACACATAGAAATGAACATAAGATTCATATATATATTAGCTTTATTATGTATTATATTATAGTGTAACACTTAAAGAAAAACTGGATTTGTTGTAGACAAATTGGTCGGAAGATAATGTATGTATGGCTATTTGATTCCATATCCGTTGGCGTCAATGTGGCACTTGTATTACCCAAATAAACTTCCTAATTTCTATACATAATGAATGAAACATGGTGGAAATGTATCACTCCAATGTAGCTAATGGTCTCGTTACAACTCTTTAGTGTAAAGGATTCTTCAATATGTGGTAATTACTAATCTGCGTGGTTACCATTCAAAGTACAAGTATGTAAGGTTAAAAATGACTTATATATTTAGGTAAAAATCCTTTCCATTTGTGATTCTTATATGAGTCAAAAGGATCAATGTAATATATTTTCACTTGTTGGGTACACAATCTTTCCATTTAATACCAACTTGCTTTAACTGCTCTATTTAATGTATGGTTTTTTTTCTGATACGTCCACATACTTTCTTTGTTAGATATGACTCCAATTGTTTATTTCCAATGCATTAGCTTATAGAATCCCTTCTTACTCCATGTCATGGTTTATATTTTAGAACATAGAATGTGAACTTTCCCTAAGCTGAAGCCATCCATGTCTTTGTGAGTCCCCATATCAACGTACCTCTTTTATTTGATGACATTTGTTAAGTATTTGCTATAATAATACTGTATAGAGTCCATATCTCGTATATTTATGAGTTAAATATCATTACCTGATATGTGATTTGATTTGAGCTACAAAAATACTTATTGTGTCACAAAATCTCCTAACTATTGCCTTGGTGTTATAGTCACCTCCTAGGTCATCGTTACTTCCTTAAGTTCATATATGTGTGTGCCTTACTATGGTTATCATCCCAAATAAGATCAATGTTACGATAAAAAAATAATAATCTCAAAGCATAAAGAAATGAAGTAATGAAAATATGCTTATGTATGGGAGGCAGCTAAGAGGAAAAATCCTAGCAAGGGATGATTCTGTCACGACTCAAAAATCAGGTAATGATGGCGTCTATACCCCTCCTACAAACAAGCCAAACCCTATTGCTCAAAGCTACATGCAATGGCATTTAAACACTTGAATCATCTAGAAAAGCGGAAGAGTATAAGAAAAAACATAAAAACCTAAACGGATGAAATACATATACAACCCAAATCCAAAAACCTAGTGTCAAAGGCATGTGGAGTGTTCTCTAGGTAAGTGGTGGTGGATAGTAAAATACAGTAGTATCATGTAGTGCCAACACCATCCTCTAGGTAAGTTCCTATCTCAGGACTCTCCCAAATAGTGCCAATCTCAGGGCCTCACCCCATTAGTACCAATACTTATCCCAAAAAATAATTTACAAGTGCTACAATACAACATAGTAACAATATTGATAATAACGAAAATGAAAAGTAGTCGGAATCTAGGATCAGTTGAATTCACCCAAAACTATACAATTATGATTCTAGGGACCAAAACATTAAAAATGAAACCCATATTACAATTAGAAACCCTGGTCGAATAATGGGCCCCACATCCTATAAAATTTAACTAAAAATACCAGTACGAAGCCCTCATCTCGGGGGACTCATAATCATGAATCAAGCTTAAGGAAATAAGGATTTGAGGGAGAAAACAAGTTTAAAGTAAAAAACAAAAACATTCTACATAAAATAAAAGAGGTGGAAAGAACGAAAAATACCTAGGAAAACTTATTTCATGCACTCACACAATCTCACATGTAACTCCGCATAACTCCCGTCAGCTCAAAAACATTCATAACCGACATTGGGGCCTAGGCTAAGGAAATATTTTGAAGGAACTAACGAATAAAAATAAAGGGCATGAACCCTTTATATAAAATGACTAGGCCGGCGGGGTGACCTCACCTGAGTGAAAGGAAGCTCGCTGGGCAGCCTCAAAAAGGAAAAAACATAGGCACTAAGGCGACAGGGAAGCGGCAGCCCAAGGGTCACTGGGGCAGTCTGAAACCAAAAGCCCAACACATCAAAATAGGAATTCTCTGAGACACCCAAAATGAGCATATTGAGTCCAATTCAAGCAAATTACAGAGCATTTTGGGTGAAAAACACACTATGGATTCAATAAAATCAACAAAACAACTAAACGAGGCCATTTAAGAGAAGAAAACGCCCAAAACCAAAAGGATAAAAAGGAGCCAATTTTTGGACTTCTCATGAATCGACTCAAAAGAGTCAAGACCTAGAGAGGCTAACTAATGACTCAAATAGCCCAAAATCAATATTATGGTGTTGATGGAATCGTTAAAATTTTGGTCAAGTATTGTGATCATCAAAATACCACCCGGACTTTGAAATGAGCTTTAGATGGGCTAAATTTCAACAAAACAACCTAAAATCAAAATTAAAAGCCTGGGATACGAACTTAAGGTCCACCTACACCAAAGTTGACATTTCAAAACTGATAGAATTGTCTATATTTGACACTGAGTGCATTTACTACAATTTCACTTTCAAGATTGACTATTTTAAATTTTAAACATCAAAATAGGAAAACTGAGATAACATGCAAACAAGCAAAAGTTGAGGTGCAGAAGATGTTGGACAATTTCCTTCTAATTGCCCCCACCGGGTTCTTAGAAGTATAGGGATAGGACCCATATGATTTTGTTGCTATTTGTGAGGAGCACTATCGGACAGTAAAGCTCCTAGATTATCATAGGGTAGACTTCACATCTTACGTATTTGAGGGTGCCTCCAATCGTTGGTAGCGGATATTTTTTTATCATAGACCTCTAAGGTTAGCTCCACCTAACTGGGGATACTTCAGAGAGGTATTTCAAATCGAGTATGTGCCTCAGAGTGTAAGAGAGGGGTCGCAGGCACAATTTGAAGGTCTAAGATAGGGTTTGATGACAGTCTTGGAGTATGCAGCCCGAATTATTTATTTATCTAGGCATGCTAGATATCTGATATCTTCTAAAGAGGATCAAATATGCTGCATTTCTCGTGGACTGAGGCCTGATTTTTAGGGACATGTTAAGTTACTTTTGGTGTTACAAAAGTTTTTTCTGGATGTTTTTGATGATGCTCTCCATATGGAGATGTTGACTCCCCAAGCTCATTGGGGTAGCGAGAAGAGGTAGCACCATCAAGGTGGGTTTTCAAGATCAAAGCCAGAGGATCGTGGTTTTGACCTGAGATTCTAGTTGAGCCAACAGCACCAGGCCTCCAGCAGTGGGGTTAACAGCTAGCAAGTCAGGGGCCCACTTTAAAATTTATGAGGCTTTACCAAAGGGTCCTATAGCTATCTTAGGGCAGGCGATGTTTGTTATGAATGTAGGGGATGGGATCATTATGCCTGATATTGCCTCTAGTATAGAGCCTCTTAGGATACATCACTACCTTTTCTGTCATTACAAATGATGCCATCAATCAAAAGTGGGCCACTAGTTATTTAGGGAGCTAGGAGAGGAGGTCGATTGGCTAGAGGTAGAGGCAGGGACTTGGGTTCACAATAGGAGAAGGAGCAGCGGCCACTTTATGCTATTCTTGAAAGGGCAAGGATGAGGCCTCCAATGCGGTTGTTACCGATACGTTATCTGTATTTGGGTTTTCTGCACTAACTATGTTTGATCTGAGTTCCACCCTCTTCTAAATTTCTATTTATTTTTCTTTGAGATTGGTATTGATAGTGAGAGATAGTTTGTACCCTTGAGTGTATCTACCCTGTGGGTGTAGCCCTTGTGGAGGACCGAGTATTTTAGTCGTGTCTGGTGACTATTAAGGGTCATTACATGTGTGTTGATTTGATTGAGCTGGCTGTGTTTGATTTGATATGATTCTGGGCATGAACTAGTTGTCCTCCAATCATACGGTCCTAGATTGTTATGCCAAGACTATGACCATATCTATGCCTGGTGTACTCCCAGTAGTGTGGCATGGTCCCATTAGTCGTTCATCAATCAAGCCTGTAGAATTGTTGCTTGGGGTTGTTATGCTTATTTGTCCCATGTTAGAGATGTTAGTGTTGAGTCCCTTTCCACTGAGACTATTTTGATTGTTATTGATTTTGTTGATGTCATCCCTATCGATTTCCATAGCCTTGTACATAACTGGACATAGATTTTTCTATTAAGGTTAAGCTGGGCACTAGGCCCATTTACATTCCTCCATATAGCATGGCACTGACTGAGCTTTGTGAATAAAGTTTACAGTTGCCAGAATTTCTTAATAAGGGTTTTATCCAACATAGAGGATCGTCGTGGGGTGCTTCGATTTATTTTATTTTAAAGAAAGATGGGACCGTATGGATGTGTATTGATTATAGACAGCGAAACAAGTATTGATGGTTTGTTTAATTAGCTTCATGGAGCCACGATGTTCTTTAATATTGATCTTAGGTCTGGCTACCACCGGTTGAGGGTTTGGTTGAGGATGTCCCAAAGAAAGCTTTTTTGGATAGGTTATAGGTATTACAAGTTTTTTATTAATGTCATTTGGGTTGAATAATGCCCCCGCGACTTTCATAGATTTGATGACTTTGGTATTTCAGCATTTTCTAGAATAATTTATGATTGTTTTTATCGATTACATACTGGTTTAGTCATAAAGTCGAGCTGAGCATAAGGGCCACCTTAGGGTTGTGCTATAGACTTTGAGGACTTAGTGACTCTATGCCATGTTCTCAAAGAGAGTTTTGGCTAGATTTCATCTCCTTTATGGGTCATGTGGTATCAGGTTATGGTGTAAGTGTTGATCCAGCTAAGGTTGCAGTAGTTTGTGATTGGCCTCGACCTACGTCCATCACTGAGATTTGTAGCTTCTTG
>JBDJHY010176116.1:0-12209 GCA_039654485.1 Withania somnifera
TAGGGAAGATATCTTAATGCTGTTATGATAAGCGAACAACACTCTAGATCTAGCGTAGTTGTTACTTTAGTAATTAGATGGCTAATGGATGATCCATTCTTAGTCATATTCATAACTCCTAACTCAACAATCAATGGACAAATAGCTTTAATTAATTAAAGTTCGAATGTGTGTGTGAGAGTAAATCCATAGCCCTAAAACCTTTTAAATTATTGAAGTTCTTTAAGCATAATTTATAGTATACATTTTAGTTATATTACAAATTAGTTTGCACTTAGTTAGTAAACTCATCTACAATCTTAATCAATACGTGGGTCTAAATCCTTCTATAACTTTATTGAGAGAGTCAATTAAATACAATTCCTTGTGGGTTCGACATCCGGCTCACAAGAGCCACTATATTACTTGTATGATCGCATACACTTACGTGTGCGTTTGGACGCAACAATAAGTGAAGATTATAGATTGATGAATGAATTAATTAAGAGGACCAAAGTATTTCAAGGAGGTGAAAGGAGGGAATGCATCAACAATAAGTTTCCGCCATAAATACTAAGGTATGTATGTTAGCTAAACCCAATAAGTGCCTTAAAGGGGTTGATGAGAAGTGTGACTTAGTGTGCCTTGTCAACACTAGTTTATTGCTAACCGCTAACCAAGATTCTAGCACTTTTCCTAATATCCTATCTTTTGTATTGCAATAATATGATGATTTATTTCCTGAAGAGATGTTGAGTGGGTTGCTGCCCTTATGGAGAATTGAGCACCAAATAGACTTCGTGCTGGGATCTCAAATCCTGAACAGACCAGCTTATAGAAGCAAACCCGCTGAGACCAAGGAACTCCAAAACCAAGTGGAGGAGTTATTGAAGAAAGGCTTGATCAAAGAAAGTCTTAGCCCTTGTGCTATTCCCGTCAATCTTGTTCCTAAGAAGGATAACAGTTGGAGAATGTGTATGTACTATTGAGTAGTCAATAGAATCACTATCAAATACTGAAATCCCATACCCCGATTGGAAAACATGTTAGATAAACTCATGGGATTAACTATCTTCTCAAAAATTGATCTTCAAAATGGGTACCATACGATTTGCATAGGACCGAGAGATAAATGGAAGATAGCCTTCAAAACAAATATTGGGTTTATATGAGTTGACCATTATGCCTTTTGGTCTAACTAATGTACATAGTACCTTTATGAGACTTATAAACCACGTTTTGAAGCCATTGATTATGAGTGTGTAATTGTTTATTTTGATTACATACTTATTTATAGCTGATAGTTGGAGGAACATGTGCAGCATCTGAGAAAGGTATTTTCAAATATTGTTGAGAGAGAAATTTTTGTGAATCTCAAGAAATGTTCTTTTAATGAACAAGGTTGTGCTCCTCGTCTTTGTTGTAAGTACTTCTGGAGTTGAAGTTGATGATGAAAAGATTGAGGCTATTAAATCTTGGCCAACCCCATTCAATGCTACCGAAGTTCGTACTTTTCATGGGTTGCCTAGTTTCTATAGGCGGTTTGTTAAAAACTTTAGTAATTTAGAACCTCTATTGACTAGGTTAATCAAGAAGGATGTCTCCTTAATTTGGGGAGAAGAACAAGACAAGGCTTTTCAGGCCTTGAAGTCTATTTTATGTTCGGCACCATTGCTTCAACTTCCAAACTTTGAGAAGATGAATTGAATATGATGCTTCGGGGGTTGGGATTATTAGTGTCCTAATGCAAGAAGGAAAGCTCTTGGCCTATTTTCGTGAGAAACAGAAGGGGCTACCTTGAACTACTCTACTTATGACAAAGAGCTCTATGAACTTTTGCGCGTATTGGCCAACTAGAAGCACTATTTATTGAATAAGGAGTTCGTGATAAGGACTTACCATGAATCGTTAAAGCACCTCAAGATTCAGTCAAAGTTGAATAAGCGACATTCAAAGTGGGTGGAGTTTATTGAGAAATTTCCTTACATGATCCAATATAAGCATGGTAAGGAAAATGTAATGGCGGATGCCCTCCCACGGCGGTTCATGTTGGTCAACACTCTTTTGTCAAAAATGATGGGTTTTGAAACTCTGAAGGAGTTCTATCCTACGGACTCTGACTTCGGTGACACTTATCAGGAACTTAGTCAAGGAAGCCAGTTAACAGGTTTCAGTTACTTGATGGGTTCTTATTTAGGGATGGACGAATTTGTGTTCCCAAGAACTTATGAAGGGAGATATTTATGAAAGAAGCCCATAATGGAGGTCTGATGGGTAAATTTTAAGTCACTAAGACTCTTGATATACTGGTCGAATAGTTTCATTGGCCGAAGATGATGTGGAACACTTATGAAGATATTGTCTACAGTGCAAATAGGAAAAGTCAACAAACCATGCTCCAGGTATGTATACTTCCCTTTACACTCCTAGTGGGCCTGGGTTGGATATTTTGATGGATTTTTTTGTTGGGACTTCCTAGGACACAAGAGGGTCATGGCAACATTTTTGTAGTTGTGAATAGATTTTCAAAGATTTCACATTTTATCCATTGTCATAAGACTAATATGCTCCTTATGTGGTGTCTTTTTTTATTAATAATGTTGTTACGCTTCATGCGATACCCAAGACTATTATTAGTGATAGGAATTTTAAATTCCATAGTTATTTTTAGAAAAGTCTCTGGGTGCACTTGTCACCATGCTCTTGTTTTCTACTTCGTGCCACCCTCAAACCAATGGTTAAATAGAAGTAGTAAATAAAAAACTTGGTAATATGTCGATTTGTATTATTATAGGTAAACCAACATCTTGGGAAGAGCGACTGCCCTTAGTTGAATTTTCATACAATAGATCATTTCACTCCTCTTTTAATATGACTCTGTTTGAAGCTTACTTTGGGTATAACCCTTTATTTCATCTTACGCTAACCTTTTTGTCTAGTGATTCTTTGATAAGTTTAGATACAGAGAAGCAGGCAACAGAGATGTTAAAGATCCACACACAGGTAAAGGAGGCTTTTGACTAAACCAACACGAAAATAACCCAAAAGAAAAACTAGGGAAGAAAGAAGTTATGTCTTAGTTAGGAGATTAGGTGTGAGTACACTTCCAAAAGGAGAGATTCCCACACGAACGCAAGGGGAAGCTAAGCCTCAGGGGGACGGTCAATTGTAAGTACTCCAGTGCATCAATGACAGTGCCTACAAACTTGATCTTCAAGGTAAGTATGATGTACATAATGTGTTTAATATTACTGACTTGTCTCCTTGTGGTGTAGGTGAACGCATAGATTTGAGGACTAATCCTCTTCAAGACGGGGAGGATGATACGAGCACAAATAAAAACCTACCCGTCTCGGCCTTTCATACGGAGTCAGGCAAAGGAGTTTCAGGCATTGCAAGCAACCATGCAGAAGAGTGATGCTTGGGAAGGTCTTTTTAAGCCATGTCAAGGGGTATTCAACCTATTGGAATCTTGTGAGTTGCAAGTGTGAAGTTCCATAACTTGAGTGGCTTAATTGAAGATCCAAAAACTTTAGCAGCTACAGTGAAGATTCCAGAACTTTGGGGGCTAAAGTTCCATTATTGTAAAATTGTAGTAACTATAAATATTAGAGTTTGCAGTATTTTTCATTTAGACTTTATAGATTAAACATTGAAACTCTTTTGAGAGTGTAGTTCATAGCCTAGCGTAACTTAGTGTAATATAGCATAATCTTAGTGAGTTATTGAGGGTGGATTCCCTTAGTTGCGACCATAACTTCTTTGAACATTCAATCGAAAGATTTCAGTTTTCTAGATTCCATATAGGTTTCCTAGATTACGTGTTGGGATTTAATCAATTCATAGGTTCAATTAAAAGGTGAGGGTAACCAGACCCTTGTTGTTCATAAACCGGTGAGTTTCTTGTAACTTTCTGCATATCTTTTCTCTTTGTTTCTTTCTCGCTCGTATTTTGTGCGCCTCATATATCTATCCACATCAATACTTCTCATGAACTCAATCGTGGAAAATATAAATATAAGAGATAAGAAATCACTTTCCCATTATCATTATGTCTAAAATCTAGTTACCTTTTAAAACATCAAAGCATGCTCTCAACACAAAATAGATCAGTAGTTTAGATTGTCTCTAAAGCCACCAACTAAATCCAGGAGTTAGCTACTAAACTCTAATCACTAGTGTAATCCCCTATCAAACCTCAACTATGTTTTAGAGATGGCGTGAAACACACGAAACTTCCTTATGGCCCCAAGGTATATATAAAACACAAAGGACAATAAGATAGGTCGTAGGCCATTTATCAATATTAACAGGGCTCCAAACTATTAGCTCATCCTCGAGCTAGAAATTTTCCAAGAATATATATCACAAAATTCCTAGTATAAAAAAAGTAAGTCATAGCCTACCTGGATTCTGACGATAACCTCAAGAAGTGAGTTGACATATCTAAAAATCATGAACTAGTTTTGAATCACACGAAGATAGAAAATACATAACCCTCGAGTCAGGAAGAGTAAAACAAGACTCGTATTGCTGTAGAAATAGTATGGCCAAAATCCTAACTAAAAACTAGTCTGTGAATTAGCTCAAAAAAATAAAATATTTATACCAGTACGTATATATCAACTCATGGACTGTAAGATATAAAATTGGGTTCAAACCAATGTAGAAAATGAAGAAACAAGGTTAGAAAATTTATCTAATCTATAAAAATTTACAATTAAAGATAAACCAATAAATTACCTGATAGAAACGATCGTAAAATCACCAAAATACTATTTTACGGATTAAAACTATAATTAAACTCCCTTATCCTACTGGTATGAGGGAGAAAAGTTAGTCAATTTATGTCCCAAAATAAAGAAAAATAAATTGCTCAATAGAAACGATCGTAGAACCACCAGAGTACAATTTCACAGATCAAAACTATAATTAAACTCCCTTATACCCAATGGTATGAGCTCGAGAGATCAAGAAATTAAGAGATATTTGTGAATTTTTTCCCAAAATGAGAAAAAAGAAAATACATTGAGACTTCTAGGCAGTGCATCATGAATGCAACACTACCCCACGAACACAGTGGAGTAGGCGTACAAGCCTCCACGAACCCATCTAAGAGGCCCGCAAACTCAGAGAAGGGATTGTCTGACAGATTTTTAAATCGTTCTAAAAGGGATACAATATGGAAACATAGTTTTATTTTGATAAACCATATATGAAATCTTTATGTAATACATATTCCCGACTCAATAAAACCAAAAAAAAGTAAATACAAGGTCGTTTAATATGAGAAAGGCTCGATGTAGCAATAGTTAAAAGGAAATCAACTATAAAACTGATAAAGAGCAAAACTACAAGTCCTAAGAAGTCAAAAAAAGATTTGGGGTAGTTACAATGACATTCTATATACAAAAAAATGTGAAAATAAAAAATAACCCCTAGGGTCATTAAAACATCCCCTACTAAAGGAACTTTCATCCTCGAAAGTTAAGAAAGAAGGGAGTAGTTGAAGACTCAAACAATAAGGGTACGGGGATTATATATCCCTCTCCATTTCACATGTAGTCTCTTAGAATGGACAATAAACCCAGAGAACTATCACAACAGGTATCCTTGGACTTAAGCCATCTCATATCTCTATCAATAATTGCCTCAAGATGCTCTATATAAGTAAAACGATCATCCAGCTAAACTAACTTATGATGAAGCATATGGAAGGTGGCTGGAACATAATTATGAAGCACAGAGATGTGGAAGACTGGATGAACAACTAAAAACTTAGGAAGTAGGGCTTATATGTAAGCAACATCACCAACTCGCTCAGTAATCCTGTATGGCCTTATAAATATGGGGCTAAGCTTGCCCCTCCGACCAAACCTCATTAAGCACTTCATGGACGTGACCCACAAAAATACCATGTCCCCAACACTGAACTCAAGAGGCCAAAGTATACAATCTACACAGATCATATGTCTACTCTGTTATCAATCTCTCCTAGATAACTTAACCCTCTCTGTAGCATCTCGGATCAAATCTGAAGTCTGAGGTCGAACTCAATACACTATATCAACCAATTGGAAATCTGCAATGCCTACCATATAAAGCCTCGAATAGTGTCATCTGAATACTAGAATTGTAGATGTTATTTTATAAAAACTCTGCCAAGGAAAAATGTTGGTTCCAACTACCACTGAAATAAAAAATACAAGCCTGAAGCATACCTGAAGTACTTAAATGGTCCGTTCAGACTGACCATCAGTCTGTGGATTAAAAGTAGTACTTAAGATACCCTTGTACCTATCTCACACTATACATTCCTCCAAAATAGTGAAGAAAACTATGTACTATCTGAAATAATGGAATCTAATACCCAATGCAGGCAAAGAACCTCCTTAACATATAAGAAAACAAGTCTCTCTGCACCCCAAGATGACAAAGTCAGGAGAATGGGAGAATTTTGTTTGTCAATCCATGATGACCCAAATATAATCATGACTTCTGAAAGTACAAGGAAGTCCGGAAACAAATTCCATGTGATCTTATCACACTTTCACTCAAAAATAGGGAATTCTTGCATCACACTACCTAGTCTGCAGTACTTAAACTTCACTTGTTGACAGTTTAAACAACGAGAAATATATTTCGTAGCACTAGAGCTCAAGTGAGGCCACCAATATTGTTGTCTAAAATCTCTACACATATTTGATATCCCCAAGTGTATGGAATATCCATTACAATGGGCCTCACAAAGAATAGTATGAATCAAGTCATCAACCATGGGAACACAAATACGACTGCTATCCACAACACACCATATGAATCTAATGACACACCACTATAGTCACCCCTCAAAACCAACTCTTAAATACGAACCAAGAATTTTTGTTTACACTGACGCTTTCAGATCTAACAACCAAACTAGGTATAGCCTCAACATATGCAAGAACTCTTATCGGGTCTAATATGTCTAACCTAACAAACGGTTAGCTAGATATGAATGTCCAAGGATAATAGCCTCTTTAAAACTGATATGGAAGCCAAACTACCCATGCTAACTGTTTTTTGGATGAAGGTGACTGCAACCACATTCGCCCTTCCTTAATGGTAGAGAATGCTAACATCATAGTCTTTCAGATGCTCAACCTATCTCCTCTATCTATGATTGAGATCCCTCTAACTTAATATTTACTGTAGATAGAGGTGGTTGATGAAAATCTCACGATGGATTCCATAGAGATAATTTTTCCATATCTTAAGCACAAAAACTACCGTCATCAACTTCAAATCATGGGTAGGGTAGTTACGCTTATGAAACTTTACCCCGACGTGAAGCATATGCAATAATGTTTCCCTGCTACATTAATATGCAACCTAAACCAAAGTCAGAGGCATCAAAGTAAATTATATATTGTTTGCCTTAAACTGGAAGTGATAGTACTTGAGCCGAATTGATCGACTCCTTGAGCCTCATAAAATATAACCCAAAGTCCTCAAACCACCAGATAGGGACAACCTTCCAAGTTAATCTAGGCATAGAAGTTGTTATGGACGAAAGGCCCTTCACAAACCTCTTGTAATAACCAGCTAACCTAAAAAAACTACAAACCTCCAACGGAGTAGCAGGCTGAGGTTAGTAATGAACTGTCGATACCTTTGATTGGTCTATACTAATACCTACTGAGGATACAATATGAGCAAGAAAAGCTACAGAGTCTAACTAGAAAGCACACTTCAAGAACTTTGCATATAGATGCTCAATCCTTAAATCTGGAGTACAATCCTCAAATTTTCCTTATGCTACTCTCGACTCCGAGAGTAAACTAGGATGTCATAATTAACATAATCACGAAGGTGTCAAAATATATCCTTACAACTTATAATGAGATCCATAAATGTGGCTGGGGAATTAGCCATCCCAAAAGACATAACCAGGAACCCATAGTGCCCATTCCAGGTTCAAAAAGTAGTCTTTGAAATTTCCCCAGCCTGAATCCTCAATTGGTGATAACCTGATCTCAAATCAATCTTGAAAAATACATTGGCACCCTGAAGCTGATCAAAATGATCATCAATCCGTTGCAAATGATACATATTCTTAATAGTATCCTTATTCAATTGCCTATAATAAATGCACATACATATAGTATTGACCTTCTTCTTCAAAAATAACACTGGATCACCCTATGGGGAAATGCTAGGACGGATAAAGCCTTAGGCAATCAAATCCTTAAGTGGAGTAGTTAGATCCCGGAGTATTAATGGATCTATATAATAGAGTGAAATAAAAATATGCTCGGTTCCTAGATCAACCTCTATAGAAAGATTAGTAACACACTTGGGTGGGAGGCCAAGAAAATCATCAGGAAAAATATCAAGAAACTCTCTCAACGGGCACAGATTCAGAAGAAGGTGGATCAACACTCACAACATGGACATAAGTTAGGTAAGATACATAACCCTTGGGTAGGAATTTACTGGCTTACATACTAGATATCATTTGCATTGGGGAATGTATAATAGGACCCTACCACACCACTGGTGGCATACCGAGCAAAGATAAGGTATTGGTCTTTGAAAAACAATCCATAACCACATGATCGGGGGATAATCAATCAATTCCCAGAATCATATCAAAATTGATTATATCCAAAGCCACAAGCTCAGCTAAGTTTCTAACCTCCGTATTATACCAACACAAGCTTGGTGAATTTGATCAACCACTATAGGATTTCCCATATGAGTACCCACACTCACAGGTACAGATAAAGAATCACACGTAACACCCAAACGAGGAAAATAATACATAGACACATAAGAATATATAGAATCAGGGTAAAATAGTTCTAAGGTTAGCTAGTAAAAAATAGATAACATACTAGTAACCACTCTATCAGAAGCCTCTACTAGCTTTATCGGTTACAATATAAAACTAACGATGCTTGGCGCCTTTTTGATCTCCTCCACTATCCCCTTCTATTCCCCTTTGGACCTTACCATGACTACCCCAAGTTGCTGTCAGACCACTTCTGCGATATGTGTTGCTTGCTTGATAGGCCGACATTATGGAAAATCTATGTGAAATATCCTATCTCTATACACTAATAAAAACCCTGGGCACTGTCCTGAACAGATCCACTAGTTGAACTACTTTAGCCACCACTACCACAAATCCCAGTTTATGTTTCCTTGGCTGGATGACTAGTCTGAACACTATCAGTTGACGGCAAAGATTCCTGAATCTGTCTACTAGTCTATCCCAATTATTATGCTACTACTGTGAGGCTTACGCCTATCGTACAGTATCCCAAAAGGTCTAGAACCACTAAATTCACCTGGAGACACTATCTCTTATCGCCGCCCCCTTGGGCCAAATAATAGAGTCTCTCTATTGTACTGGAATCATCAATTATTGCCAATAATGAACTACCCTGAGCAACCAAAAACTCTACCTACATCGATAGCTCTGATCATAACCCAGCTGCAAAGTGGTGAGCCTGATCATCCTCTATTTTGAAAACAATATTTTCATAACTTAAAAACTGAGTGAAAAGAGAATTATACTCAGTAACTAACATCGACCCAACTATAAACCAAGGAACTGATACGTATGCTCCTCTTGAACACTTCGGGGAACATTCTTAGCCATAAAGGCATCTAGAAACTAGCTCTATGTCATAACAATGACCCTGTCAGTATTTTTTCTATGTATACTCTCCACTAGCCCTTGGTCGGCCTCTTGATACCTAATAAAATCCACTATATGTGTATCTCTCAACCTCAAGGTCTGTAACATCTGTTTGCTCTTTACTATAAACTCATAAGAATCCTATATAGAATCACCAGAAAATCTTGGAGCTCCCATACAAATAAAATAAATATGCATCCTTTGGTCCTCAAAAGTCATAACAAAAACTATAGGATGATCCTTAACTAGCGGTATCTCTAAAATAGGATGTGAAGGGGAAACATGCCCTATCGCTGGTGTTGACTGAACAAAAGGAGCTGGGGCACCCTGTACTTCTTCCTGATATAAAGTGCGACCCTCATCAATGGGAGCTCTACCAAACATAGTTCTCATGCACTTGCACATATCCCTGAATGCCTCATCAGAAAGTGGAAACATTAGTGGTAGAGTTAGAAATATAGGTGCAAGATCAGGTCGCACAACTCTAGCCCCACCTCTCCAATGGAATCTGGCACTACTCTGGCCCTTAATTGGAGCTTTATGTGGATGTAGGGGAGGAGCAACATCATCTTGTGATGCAGAACATATATGAACTATCTACGAAAGATTGGATCCAAGGTAAATCTCCAAGAAACTTTGTACGAAAAGAATCAAAGTAAAATTGTTAATCCTAAAAGAGACATATAGCCTCCCAGAGATAGAATACAAATGTCTATGTATCAATCTGTGGGACTTTACCTGACACTTACTCCTATAGCCAGAGACACCAGTGAAACTAACATCGAGACCAAAATCAAGTGTTGGTGGTGTCCAGATCCCACCATAGACGTGCCTAACCCTGAACCAGAGCATTAAGCGGTGGGCCATCACAAAGTGCTAAAAAAATATAAAAGAGAGATAAATAGAATAAATAAAAGAAGAACACCGAAATACATAACAGAAAATAACTCCCTAGAACCTGGTATCGTACAATTGGAGAATTTATACATAGAATAGTACAAAATATAATCCACAATGAGGAAAACACTATAAATTATCCATCCTGAACTAAAATTAGGACAACTCTATACTAGAAGGTGAAATAGTCGGCAAGAATGTAAACTGCCCATATGTAACTCTGAATAGCTTGGTCTATCCTACACGATCATGCTCACCCTATTGACTCGTAGTAGGACCGCATTACAAAAAGATGTAGAAGTATAGTCTGAGTACCAAAAATAGTGGGTACCTAGTAGGAATCATAGGACGACTGGGAAAAGTAAGAATATGCAAGGAAAAAAGAGATCATTATCAAATAGGACAGTATCAAACAAGTGCATCAAAGTCATAGAGAGACACAAATAATTCGACACCTACTTAGAGCTCCAACATAATCACCATAAGGAAGAACTATTAAAGAGAGTACAAGAGAAGTAATGAAATAATATACTAGCAAGTAAGCTAAGAAAGTAACCACAACAAATCTTGTTTGTAACAAAACATACCAGCACATAAGTAACCCGATGGGACTTCTCCTAAAGCTCAATGAGTACAAATAATTGCAAAGAATGCAATTCAAAAGGGTGATGAGAAAGTAAATAGTGCTTTTATGCACCCTCCCTTGCACGTAGCCATGACAAGAAGAACCCATGGGATACCTCTCTATATGCTACTATTCTACCTGTATACCCCTCTACTAAATTACACAACATGCTTGGAATAAAGACCTAGATCAGAGGGCTCATAGAAGAATTAAATCCCACATACAAAATCCTCATAAAATACACACAGGGATATTTATCTGGGCGTAAATTCCAAAAACCTGGGTATAGCTTGATATCATATTTTAATGGAAACCTCAAGTCCATCCATGTAGGAAAAATCCAAATCTCAATAAACCTAGCTATCATTGTGTAGGCGATATCCATAAATCACAGTGATAGTGAGAAAATAGGATCAAATGGTATGAGAAAATAGCTCCATATTTCTTATGAATGTAGTCATTAAAAATATAACTATAGTAGATAAGAAATCACTTTGCGATTATCATCCTGCTAAAAACCCAATTACCTTTTCAAACAACGCATGATCGCAACACAGAATAGATTAGCAATCTAGATTGGCTCTAAAGCCACCAGCTAATACTAGGGGATAACTATTAAGCTATAATAACTAGTGCAAAGTAGAAAGGGCCTCTTAGCCCCATTGGTATATATACAACACAAATGGTGGTAAGATAGGCCATAAGACACAGTAATAATAATAACGAGGCTTCAAACTAGTAATTGATTCGCGAGATGGAAATTTACCATGCATATACATCACTAAATACCTATTCTAAAATAAGTTATAGCGTACCTAGATTTCGACGGTAACCTCTAGAAGCGAGCTGAGATATCCAAAATTTACGAACAAGCTCAGGATCACACAAAGTAGAAAAAATGTAAATCATGTATCAAGATGAGTAAAATAAGACTCATATTGCTATTGAAGTAGAAGGCTCAAAATCCAAACTAAAAATGGGACTGTGAGCCCTAATAAGTCAGTGAACACTCATAACTTAAAA
>JBDJHY010176138.1:0-12209 GCA_039654485.1 Withania somnifera
TTTTAGTTTCCGGGCCGGTCCGGTCCGGGTCAAATGGGCCGGACTACCCGGTCAAACCGGACCGGTCGCCAGGCATACTTTTGACTATGAGACAAAACTTCAGCTTAATTGCACATGTTTATTGTCTTGAAATATCATGAACGTGTTTATCTTATACACAAGAGTTATTAAAAAGGGGCTAATAATTCAAGACTGCCCTTCATAGAGACCATTTTTATAAAAATTATTTCTAGACCAACTTACATAAATGTCATAGGTTTCAACCATAATTATACTTCATGTAATAAATTTGTTAAATTACAGGTTCTGTATGTATCTTTACGCGCGTATCTTAGATATCTCAGCCTTAAAATGTATTTTGAATATTGTATATTTTGGATATTTTAAGCTACCTTAAATATTTTTAAACTTTGTGAATCTTAAATAATTTCAATTTCGTGTATCTTAGATATTTTAAGACTTATATATCTTGAATAATTGTAAGCTTTAATTTTAGTTTTGTGTATCTTAAATTTTTTAAGGCACTTTAAAATTTTAAAATATTTTTACCTATGTATCTTAATATTTTAAGCTTTCATGTATCTTAATACATTATCGGCCATATGTATCTCACCACACATTATCAACTATTATCGACGACTGTGGTCTTCTTTGTTGGTCTTGTCGGAATCACCACCACCCTCACCAACCACAATACCATCGTTTCACCTTACTCCACCACCAACTACGTGAACAACACCAAAAAACTCATAGTCCAACTGCCACAATTTCATTCGTCCAAAATGCCGCTAAACGCGGTCAAGCAAATCAAACCCACAATCACCATTGACAGCGCTTGAGCTCCAACTATGAAGATACAATGTGGTGCCAAATTTGAAGCAAGGAAGATACAAGGCAGGTATCTAAAATACGCGCATAAAAGCTTATATAAATTTTTAATTCATTTATTAAAGGGTGTAATTATAGTATCTAAGTATTACTATTCTTGTAATTTTCCCTTATTTTTACGGAGACAAAATATCAAGGGTAGTGCTAATGGCCTTAGGTGTACCGCTGCTGCTTAGAGGCAGCCCAATTTGGGAAGTGGACTCCACTGTTTAGTGGACCAGGCCCGTATGTGTTATCGGTAGGATCGTATGGATTTGTTTCAACAAGCCCAATAAAAGATGAATGCATAGATCCATATTGGCTTTCCATCTCCAAAAATAACAATTATATAAAAATAAAAATATTTTGCTATGTATTTATTTTTTTAAAAAAAATTAATTGGATGACGGGGCCGGCCTTATATCTTTCCTCATATAAATATCAAATACTTGTCTAAAACACAATTTAAATTTATAATGTGCGTCTAACCCACACATCACGCGTTGCGCTCTTATCACTAGACCAAAGTTCCAAGGCATGCTTTTCTATGGTTAATTAATTGAAAAATTTAAAAGTTTTGTTTGCGCAATAAAAACTCATAAAGTAAATGGATTAGTTAGTGATTAAAACATAAATTCATCTAACATAATTAAAATGTTAATGGTTATTACAAAAATACTCATTATATAATTGACTTGTGTCCTATTTGTGTGATGATATCACTTCACACTTAAGAATATAGTCCATTTCATTTCATTAGATTGCCTATTAAATCCACTAACGATTCTAATTCACGAAAAAATGATATTTTTTTTCTTCTAATATATTCTACTTTCACAAATATTATCAGGATAAAATGATGAAGTCATAATTATCTATTAATAGAACCTGTAATCGCAATGACCCAATTGCAAGAGCAGAGCTCTACCAATTGAGCTATATTCCTCCGAGCCAAGTAGAGCATGCATGAAATAGTCAGATGCTTGCTTCTATTCTTTTCCCTGGCGCAACTGGACCATCTTGGATAGGCTCCTTGGTAACTTCTAGTTTAAGTCAGGGAAACCACAAAAAATGAATCTGCTAATGAAGGTTACAGATTCGGTCAAGAGGAAGAAACTTACAATATCATAGCAGCTCATGGTTATTTTAGCCGATTGATCTTCCAATATGTTAGTTTCAACAACTCTCGTTCATTACACTTCTTCCTAACTGCTTCGCCTGTAGTAGGTATCCGGTTTACTTGGACCATTTGAATGTTAAAGCACGTAATTATCTACCACGTCGATGCATTATTTATGCTGTAGTTTTAAATAATTCATATTTAGATATTAAAATTCTCATCACCTTATAATATATATTACTTAATTTTACGCCAAACTTTCAACTTACATAAATATTTTATGTGAGAAATTTTATACGAAGAAGCGTTACAATTATTAAATAAATGTAGTTTTGAAAAATTGAAGCATTAAGGAAACAAATACAAAGTTTTTCAATGAAAATGACCTACCAATAAATTGTGACCACAAACAGAAGATTCCATTATTTAATTGGAACAAATTAATTAGTTCCTTGTCAGTTAAGCAATTTGGTTAATCAATTCAGTGTACAATCAATTAAAATATATATTATAGTAATTTGTTTAATTAAACAAAATCATACTAGATGTACATTTAATATATATACTTTTTCACGTTGGATCGAACTAGAGTTGAAGATCTTATAATATAGAGATTTCTTTATAATTATCATCGATAAGTTATTTTAGAAATAATATATTATTCTAGTTTTTTTTTTTTCCCCCACTTTTACTATACATAAAATCTATAAATTCTCTCGTTATAATTTAATTATGCGACATTTCATTAGCTTAGATTAACGTAATATTACGTATACAAACTTAAAAAGTTGGAACAAACTTTGAGAAATAGGGGAATATTTACCCATTAATCTAGTAGAATACGTAAGTTGCAAAGCAAAGGTGGTTAAAAAAAGTTTGCAATAAAGGGAAAACCGTGTTGGCCTTGAGAATATATTCTTATGACTTTATACAGTATCTATTATATTAAATTTCCATATAGATGAGTCTTTTTCACAAGTAATATTCCCTACAAAAATGAAGCAATCAAAATAGGCAAAATTTCAAATCCATTTACGTGATAATCTTCACTTTTCATACCTCTTTTTCTTTTAATATAAAAGACCTCAGATTCAATATAAATAAGCGTGTGGGTTCACCAATTAAAAGTATGTTGCCAGCCTTGTAATTTCCTTTAATTTTGATCCTCATCCATCTATCTGAAAACACTATATAACAGGTGGCTATTTGCAAACAAGTTCCCAACATAGTATTTTTCCTCTTGACATATATACTAACTTTTGTTTATCCTGTGTTTGTCTTTCAGTATGCAAAATCAAGAAAACCAACCTCCTCCAGGTATGTCTTTAATTTCTTGTCCATAGGAATTTATCTCTTAACAATTAATATGTATGTACTTCTAGAATGTAATAGTTGATCCTATACACACATTGAATGTTATGGCAGGATGAATAGAGTTCCTCAACCCATAGAATGAAACGAAAAAAGATTTTTAAAAAATGATAAAAAGGGTGTTTAACGGATCACCTTTTTTTGTTGCCCATATATCAACTTTTTCATTTGAACACACACATGACTAGACATATATGTAGTTGAAGTATTTGTCTTCTTAATGTTTTTGGTTTTAAAGGTTATCCTACTGAAGCCACACCAACTGGAAAGAAGAAGAAGATGAAGTGCTTCCCAACAAGTAAAGCAAAAGGAGAAAGGGGATTCATTGAAGGATGGTAATTAAGATTTCATCACTTGTTTTATTTTCCAAATGTAATATGTGGCATTTACCTGCTACAATAAGTAAAAATGATGTGAGAAAATTGGTTTTGATTTTGCAGTCTGTTTGCACTATGCTGCTGCTGGATATGTGAAGTTTGCTTTTGATTAAATGATTTAGGATTTGGATACATATAAAGGAGTCCACTTGGTGTTGATGTATTGAACTAGTCATGTTATTTATGCTTATGCTATTCACTAAATTATAGTATAATGTGTGATGTGATCATGTATTAAGGGGTGTTATTTTCCTTTCTATTTGTTTTGTAAACAATGGTTGTATGTAAGCAATCCCTGAGGTAATACACTTCTTACTGAACACACGACTAGGTGTTGGCACTCAATTATCCCTACCTTGTGAAAGTAGAGACGTTCCAATAGGTCCTAAGCTAAAGTAAAGCTTTGTTAGTAAGTACAAGCTAAACAGCCAAAGAGTAAACCGCATAAATGTTTTACTTGGACACTTTCTATTCTTGACCTGCAAACTGAGCAACACAAATAAACACACAGAAAGAGAGAATTTAGGAAGAGGGCAGGACTTTGCTTCCCTTTCTAACTTAAAATAAAGATCACTTATGGAGTACTAGTTTATGATAACACATCATTTGAGCAGAAGAAAACTTAGGATAAAGCTCATATAGGTTGTGGAAACATCACTAAACTAAAACACTCGGTACAAAAGTTACAGTGCTGTAAATAATCTAGCAGCTTTTCTAAGACATGTACTCTATAGATGACCATCCTGAATCATGTCTACCAAACGAGTAGGCTGTTGGTGGCATCTGCGACATGTGGAGTGATCTGGTTCAATTCCATAGTCAGTCAGTGGCCTGTGCTCTAGAATGGCATCATGCTCCTGAACAAACTCAGGAATCTCAAGCTCTCCTTTCTTTATGTCGTCCCAAAGGTACTGCAGTCGACTAACGTACTTTATTTTCCAATACAAGCTAACACCAAAAGAAAAAAGAATCTAGTGAATGCCCTTTGCGTTTCTCTCAAATGAAGGAAAGAACATGTTGCTAACATGGAGCTATTAGCCGTTACTTAAAATAGATGAAGAGAGAAATTAGAAGCAACGTCTACATAATCGTAACAAAAAAAGCTTCAAGATCATTGTAACCTGAATGCACTTGGGAAATAGTTACTACATGTTATGCAGGTATGCAACAAAATGAGCACTACTTGTTCTGAAATTTATGCAAGCAATATGGTCTAACGTACATTTTCAAAACCAGAAAATGCAATTATCGGGGTCAAAGTTCATGCAGAAAGCTCTCGACTTGATAAAAGGACTCCATGAAACTTGGAGTAAACTATTCCCCTTTTCAAGATGAAAACTGTGGCTTTAACTAACAAGATCTTTCCGTGAAACAAAAAGTTTTGATAGGGATAAACAAATGACCCTACCCACCAAAAACTTTAAGTAGATGATACCTCCAAATTTAAATATGAATAATCGAAAGACAACTTCTAAAGATGGTTTGTCTATATTCACAGAAGTACTTCATTTCATAGTCACTACACATGCAGGGAAAAAATGGGAGGTTTACATATTACCATGTGCAGAGTTTTAGCTAACCAGGAAATTACTTACCCTCCACTCAGGAAAAATCTGCTAACGTTGCAAGAACAAGCCTTGAACGGATCCCAGGATGCACAAAGTATACAGCCTGAAGTCTGTCCTTATGGTCAGAAGACAGCTCTTTGTAGATCCACCTCAAGATGGTCAATCCAGGGTTGTTATCCTCCTTCTGGACAGTACTATGCATGTAGACAATACAGAATGGCCCCTCTAGCAGCTCTGTGCAAATTTTGCTAAAGACATAGTTTTTCAGCCGCTCCGCACTTATAGCTAGAGCTGTGTATTATTGTTGACGTAGTTGTTTTATAAATTTCTCAAGTAACAAACAAACAGAGAAACAGGAAAAAAGCGCCATAAGATGGAATATCACTTGAGACAACGGAACAACAGCCACAAATAAGTTAAATTAATCACAACCTCAATTTGAATGGAGTTAGTCTTTGCAGGGAAAAGTCTGTTCTAGTCACAGTAGATACTTTCTTTTACACGATTAATCACAGGGAATGTTATCGTGACTTGCATTCAATTAAAAAGAATATCTTGTCCAAGTATTTCTGAAATCTATGTAGAAGCAAGACATAAATCTCACCAAAAAGTACAACAAAAAGCAAATCAAGACTTAGCCAAGAGGTAAAAAACGTCATGCCTTTGGAAAAGTTCTCCAATCCATGTAAATGTCCAACTTCATATGGTTTGAGTTATTGTTTATTCAATGATCTCGAGGTTAAAGTCATGCTCTTTTATGCGGAGGAAGCAAACAGCTCAAATCAATATAACAGAGTTGAAGCAAGAAGGCTATAAGAACCAATGAGGAGAAGCATCCTAGTCAATTCCTGAAATGATTCCTTTCCTCGATACATAAGTGTCCCTCATGTAATTATAACCCAAAAGGGTTTGCTCCAAATCCATTTTCCTTAGTTGATAGGTAAAAACTCTTCAGTTTTATCAATGAACATCTTATGAATATACGATTTGTTCAAACAATGGTAAGAGAACTCCAAAACAAGTTTCTCCACTTGATTGACTTGATATTCTTTTAAAAGTTTGATAGGCTGTCGAAGGGAAAAACATACTTCAGATATGGGATGACATTATGTATTCTTTCAGTTAACACATCAACCTAGCAACTGGAACAAATGCGTAGCATAAAGAATAACAGAAAATAAAGCTCAAACACCAAAGTAGATATGGCTGAAGGCTAAGGTGTAAGCTCTACAGCAATAGCGACACATAAAACCAAGAACAAACACAGTGACACCAGAGGCCTGGGAAATACGATCAATCAAGCAGGTTACTATTTGTTTCATTACAATGTTTAACAACCCAGAAAATTTTGCAAACGAAACCAATAGTTCAGATAGCCAGTAGAGACCATGGATGTGAAACCCACATTACCTTTAAGCTTTTATGCAACTACAGAACATAGCACATCAACACATGGACACTATTCTAGCTGCACAGAAGCTAACACACACACACATCGACACATAACGGAAAAATCACCACCTACTACTTTCTCCTCCCAAATTGAACAAGGGTTTACGGAACCCAATGGCAAAGCATCCAACTTTCATATGAATTTGAACTTCCCAAATATTAACAGCTTCATATAAATGGAACAAACAGAAATGAGTAACATTTCATTACAACAAACCAAGCAGGTTAACAACTCAGAGAATTGCACACATTGAACCAACAGTTCACAACGCAAGTAGATGCTATCAAATTGAAACCCAAATTACCATATCACCAAAAGACTCATTTTTTAAGCATTTACAACAACTACTCAACATAGCCACACCAAAACAGGTACATCATTGTAGCTTTACAGAAGCTAAAATATATCGACTCTGACCTTCTATATTACAAAACTTGATCATCTTACTATTCACAAGATAATTTTATAAAGCCATTACTTATTTTTAGCCACACCACTTTGAATTAGTGAATTGCTCATAAAATTTAACAAACAGATGAAACAGTACAACATTCTCCCTCAAAATTGGTCACTTTAGCCAACCTCAACAATCTTGAAATTGAAGCATACTCTTACTAGAGTATTGATTATCAAAACAAGTCACAGGTGACGCCAAGATTTCAACTTTATGAATTCTAATGCCAAAACGATGACTTTTAGTGTTAATAATTGGGCTATAAACTTAATATTTTACAAATTAAACGAATATTTAACATAGATTAACTGTTTAAGCAAAATTGGCCATTTTAGCTAACTTCAACAATCTTGAAACTGAAACATAATAGAGTACTCTAATTGTGAAGATTAGTCACAGATAAAGCCAAGATTTTAACTTTATGAGTTTGTAATGTTAGAACACAACTTTTACAGTGTTAATAATTGGGTTTTAAGCTTAATATTGGTACATATTTAATGTTCTTTTTTAAACATAAATTACTGTTTGAGAGCAAAATTACTGAGTTCAACCGTTCACTAGTATATAAGGTATAATGGGTATGAATAAATTACCTGGAAAGTATTTTCCGACAATACGGAAGATCCGATGACCCGACTTATCAGACCCGGATTCAAGACGAAAGAAGTGAAGTGAATCAAGATGAGCAAAATCTTGGTCATCATCAGAAGAAGGGCAATCATACCATGTCTCTTCAGGTTGTTGATGGGTTAAAAAGGGTCGAGCATCAATACCAAGATCTGATGCTAATACCAACACTGAGAAATCATCATTACTAGTGCTGGAGCTTGCCATGCTTACCTATCTATCAACGCCGTCAGCAGCTACAGAGCTAAGTAAGACAAACACACACAGAGTATATACAAACTGACGCATTGATATTTTTTTGATTCTATAAAATAAAGAATTAGACTGTAGAAAGCAGGATTTTAGTATTCGAGTAAGCATATTAAAAATTATGTAAAATAAATGTATTAATGAAGAATTTATATTTGAAAAAAAAACTAAAAGGAGAAGCAACAACAAATAACAGGGACATATAACTAAGATAATGCTGGATTATATGCCAACCTTCATTTCTTATCTCGAAATTCATATTTTTCTATTTAGTCATGTCTTTCATTAAGCGGCAGATGAGAAAATTTTTGTGGTCTACCTTTTTGTCTTCTTATACTCACGAGCAGCCAAACTCTATGTGTTAAACACTAACAATAGAACCTGACAACTTTTTACTACCTAATAACCTTATTTTTGATATAACATTTTTCTACCTAGTTTATATCCTCAACAAGATGTAGATAAACCAAGTCCAGTTAAACCACCTTTTTACAAAGACTTCTTCAGCCTGTCTCTAACTTTCTTTGTACATACTATACTCAATCTCTTACACTTTTATAGCGGGATATTCAAAAAAAAAAAAATACATAAACATAAACATATCTTTTAACTTGGCATCTACTTGTATTTCTGTTTTCCAGCTTTAGCGTATAAATAAATACTTAAATTTATATAAAATTGATGTATTAAAAAGTAGAATCAAACGTCTTACATGATAGTTCACATCCTGAGTATATTATGCCGTGCAAAACACACGTAGTCCATGAGACTTAGCTCAACGGTCACCGGGTCCATCTCTTACCGGGTGTAAGACGTCCATCTCTTACCGGGTGTAAGTGTGTCTTACACCCGGCGTGGCAGCAGCGAAAATTGTTGCTGATTATATAGGATTATTCTCGGTATTATGGAATTAGCTGAGCTGTATCTGGACACTAAATACTAAGGCGGGACTACGAAAGTTGAGGCACAAAGGACACAAAAAAAATATAAGGACTTGCTCTAATGAAAACCAACCCTTTTAAAAAAAAAAACTAACAGGTAAAGTTTCATCAAAAGACGGGGCCTACATATGACAATTTCTTATGACGTGTCAAAGTTCTATTGGATGTTTGTTTTATATAAAACAAAAAATAATTAATTAAATGAACAATGACAAAATATAAATTAAAAAAATATATATATTTAGACCCAAAATGATGAGTCTCCCACAAGTGAGCGCACAGATCGAAATTCGAAACAATGGCAGCTAAGAAGAGACCGTCAAAGCCTTCGCCGGCGACGGTGACGGCGACAGCCACCGCCGTGAATCCGACAGAATCATCCACAACCACCGCAAATCCTAAATCCAGAGAGTCCTCACCGGAACCTCCAATAGCGCCGGCGAAACTTTACTTAATTCTCAAAATCTCATTAATATTCTTAATACCTTACTTATACTTGATATTCTATCACTTCAAAATTGAATTGGCGATCAGAAAATCGATTGTGATAAATGCAATTGTTAGCTTGATTGGATTTTTTGTTACTGTTACTATGATACCTGTTGCCTCGAAGTACGTGTTGAGAAGGAATTTGTTTGGTTATGATATTAACAAGAAAGGCACTCCTCAAGGCTCTATTAAAGTGTAAGTTTTTTTTTTTTTTTTTGTGAGTAGAATGAAGAAATTGAAATTTAATTTACTTGCAAGTTAATGTATCATTGTTTGATGAAGTGGTCTGAGGATCATGAAATTTACTTGCAAGATAATGTATAATTGAATTTGTCCTAGCAACTCTAGTGCTTGTTGCTGGTAAGAGGTGGCAAGCAGGTGGAGTTGGCCCGGATATCAGGGTCATGAAAAGAAGTTAATATATAATTGTGAATGCAGTAGTGGAATTTAGTACTGAGTCGAATATACCATACCTTATTTCTTGATTTTGATGGTGTTGGTTTGAATTGGTTTGCTTTAAAGGTTAGCGTGGTGCGCTAAGCTCCCGCTATATGTGGGTTCGGGAAGGGCAGAACTACAATGGTCTATTGTTTTGAATTGGTTCGTTTATTAAGTGAAAACTTTAAAAAATATGTAATTTCTATTTTAAAGCTTTTCTTTTTTTAAAAAACTGTGGTATCCGGTATCTCGTCTAATTCCACAGCATGCCTGCCCATCAAATAACTTTGTCTATCAAGGCTAAAACTGACAAGGCTAAAACTGATGGAAAAATCACCTAGTGTTTTTTGTCTAAGATTTAAATTTGAGATCTCATGATTCTGAATGCATTTCATTGACCATTAGGCCACACCCTTGGGTGCGTATTTCAAAGCCTTTTGTTTTTATTTTGCATTTTTCTTTTGAGATCATTACAACAAGAGCCGTGGTTGATTTCTTGAGCTCATCACACAACATATAATGTGGCTACACTGTAAATACTAACAGCTTACACCTAATGCCGGGAATATAAATTAATAAAATTTCACTTTACTGATAAGAATGAGCATAGACAGTTTTGGGATGGCCTAAGATGAAGGTAAGACTTATTTTCTGGGATTTGCAAAGTGAGAAATTTTATGAATTCTGTTAAGGGAGAGAGTTGTCATAGTATAGAATCAAATTTCAGTTATACAGTGTACTGCTTGAGCAAATTACGAGTGATCTATATTGATTTGGTGCAGACCTGAGTCACTAGGTATTATTGTTGGCGCTGTGTTCTTGGTCGTTGCTATCTTGTTTCAGTATTTCAACTTCACATCTGATTCAATCGTAAGTAAAGTTGCAATCTTTCTGTTTTCTTTTCGGAGTTGTTTGTCCGTTGATGATCTGCTTTAAGTCGTGATATCTTCTTTTGTTGATTTACTTTTTCTCGCATAATTTTGTGTGTCCGTTTCGTGCTTGGGAATCGTGAGAACTTCTAACTTCGAATGATTATTTGTCTGATAAAACATAAGAGATTATTTTTTTCTCCAGTTGAAGGCGAGAGAAAACAGTGCCAAAGATATCCCCTACTGACATAAGCCTGTAAGCAAGTGTTTGACTATATTCTTTCTTCATTTCTTCAAAGGATTATAATTAAAACAGTTCATAAATCATCTGCTTTTAAAGGAGTACGAAGTCTGGATTTTGACAGTTCTACTGATAGTTCTAGTCACTAGGAAAATTGATTCATGGCTTTCCTCATCTAAGATGATCCATTGTAGAATAATGGAAACTGGTATCGGAACTTAAAAGCACAATAATAATTGAGATAGTATAGCATTTAAACTGTTTCAAAAAAAATAAAAATTAAAGACCACTTCTGCTTCAAATAAATAGCATTTAAAATCAGGAGCTCATAGAGGTGATATTATGGACAAGGATATTTTGAGGTCTCCCCTTGTTTCCTTATTATTGAAGCATGGATCAGAGACCGGCACTTTTATCTCTTGGTAAGGAACTATTTAAAAATTGGCATCATTACAGGAATACATTCTTAATATGATATTCTCTTTTAATGGGTCAAATTATTTAGAACAACATTTTTCTAAGTTGAGCTTTGCACAAAAATATTTATACGGTGGCCCCTGGGGCTCTGGTGAGTCTAGTCCAATAGTAAGGACGTAGACTGGGATATGTTTGATTCCTAGTATGTCACAATTTTGGACCGTCACTAACATGAAGCCTAGTATTTAAGTGGAAGCAATGTAGAGGCTGCATACTCCTTCAGATTTCGAAACTTGGCCAGCTAACTTGAAGGGGTTTCTTCCTTAATTATCTAAAGAAGGGAATACTCAACACTATAGATTGTTTGATTAAAAGAAGATGAAGAAACACTATGAAGAAGTAGTCATGCTAAAAGTGTTGTTCCCATCAACGCTACTTAGCTTCACCTTCTCTTTTTCCTTGTCAAAAGAGTATTGCTTTAGCTATTGACTTTGATTTGGCAGTGGCTTGTTGAGTACAATGCTGCATTATCTTCCATCTGCTTCATGATGCTGCTTGGGTTTGTGGATGACGTCCTTGATGTACCTTGGAGAGTGTAAGCATTTCTATCATATCTAAAGGCTTTATCTGATGCAACTGGGGGGACCTTTTGAAATCTTCTCTGCTTAGATTCTCATGAAGTTCATGTAATTTTTTGAAATAGGAAATTGCTATTACCCTCGATTGCA
>JBDJHY010176147.1:0-12208 GCA_039654485.1 Withania somnifera
TAGTGGAACGTGAGGGTGAATTTGTAGTAAACGCAATTGGAATAAAATTTCAATAGTTCTGTAAGCTACAGAATGTTGGTTTTGGTATAGATTGACCTTAAGTTCGTGTCCTAGGGTTTTGGTCCTATGTTTGAGCTAATTTGTGGAAATTTAGTTCAGTCAAAGCTAATTTTGGAGCCGAAGTGGTCTTCTAGGGATCGGAGTGCTAGATCAAAATTCCCTCAATTCCATCATCTCCGGAATGATGATTTTAGGTTATTGGGGGTGTTGGTTCACTTCTTAAGTTTGTTGTTCCATTTTTAGGTATGGTGTGTAATTTATAGTTTTTTGGTTTACAGGGTTGACTAGTCAATATTCTCTAGAAAAGTCATTGTATATCCTAATTTCAATTGCATCGTTAACTCCAGAATGTTATTTCAAGTGTACGTCCATAGATCGTCTATGTAATTTTGACTCTGAGCTCATTTCGGTAGGTGTTCATGGAGTTTTTTTCCTTAGAAATTTTTCTTTCAAAAGCTGTAAATGGTGCAGGTTACTTTGTTCTCGCAATCGTCATAAAGTCCAATGCCATCGCAAAGCTCTAATTTCCTTTTTCAACTCGATCACGACATATCCATCACACGATCACACTGCAACCTTTTTATACTTCCTCGCAAGCACGACGATTCCTTGCATGATGGCGATGTCTCATATATTTACCTCGTGTAATCACCACAGTCCCTTCATGTGATCGCGGTGTATATCAATCTGGCAGCATATATAACCTTCACCTTGAAATTTCAGTTCATTTTCCCCTTATGTTCTTCTATTTCCATCATTCCAGCAACATTTATAGGTGGAGAAACACATCAAATTGAAGGGAAAGTTCCTCTAAAGCTCACCTTGCTCTCCCCCTCGTTGGTAATTTCTCCTCCCATTTTAGTTTCCATGGAAATTAAATGTCTTTCACCTTTAATGGCTTTGATTAGTTGATGCCCTTTTTCCTTAAATTTTATTTGAATGATTGTTGTTTCTGGTGCCTTAGGTGAGATTGCACTTTGCAACTTAATTGAATACCAAATCTAATACATAATCCCGATGTTCTAGCTTCTTGTAAATGTGCAAAATTTTGCACTTCTAATCACCTCCCTCCTTATCTATTTTGAAGCCCTTCCTGTACCCGAATTATACTCATCTTTTGAGCATGGGTTTCAGGTGATATCGGGGCCCTGTGGTGAAGTTTGTTTTTTGTTTCTAACTGTGGAGCCTAAAGGCTCATTTTTAGGCCATTTGTTTCAAACCCAGTTCGTAATTTGCATTATGGGTCTTGTTCTTTATATTTTCATCCCTAGAATCATAATTTGATAATTTTTGGTAATTTCGGCTGTGTTTGGAGCTCCGGGCCTGTGTTTCATATATTACTAGGATTCTCATCGACCTCCAGGTATGCTAGGTTTGTTTTACTAATAGAATGGGCTACTGTATAATACTTGTTGATGTGACTTTCTATGTTGGTGGTTGTCCGGTTGATTTCCTCTCTGAAGATAGAATGTTACTGTTTTTTTATGTTTTAGGGGTCCCATGGAGGGACGTAATGGGTGTGGGTTATACGTGATTTTCTCGGGCTTTTAGGGGTAGCCTCGGACCTTTTAGGCTATATTTGAGCCGTTATAACGAGTGAATGAGAAGAGTTCTTAGCTGGTGGATTTTGGCCAATCCTAGTCTACTAGTTCTTCCTATATTTGTCTTTTAGCTTTGCTATGTCACGATCATGCATCCTTACGTTATTACATCTGGTAGAATTGAGTACGGGCGTGTACCAAGAATAATGTTGCTTTGTACTTGTAGAAAACTAATTAAAATTGGATGTTTTCCTAGCTTAATAATCAATGAAAATGGGTACTTTCCAACCTATACTTATATGTATGCCACGACCACCCTGTGGTGTGGTGCTATTTTCATGTATAAAGTAAAAAGAGTTTTTCAATCATCAAGAATGATATATTGTTACTTAGATGGTTACTTGTGACACTTATGGAGTGGAGACCCCCGGTATTTGGCACGAAGGGTCTGGATATCATGCTTTGATATGGTTTTGGCACTAAGGGTTAGGGACCCTATGTTTCAGTATGGTTTTGGCACTAAGGGTCAGGGACCTCATGATTTGGTATGGTTTGGCACTAAGGGTCAAGTACCCCATGATTTGGTATGGTTTGTCACTAAGTGACAAGGACCCTAGGGATTTGTTACCAATCAATATTGATCAGATTTACTTTTCAACAACCCCATGCATTCATTCTAGAATTGTTTGTGTTGACTGGGCTTAAGAGGGGGTCACGTGGGTTTGTTTGGTTGTTTGTGCCTACCAATGGTATGGGACATCAGGTAGTTTTTTGTGTGTTTACCTATTTTACACTTAGTTTCCTTTTTACTTAGCTTATTTTACTTATGGTATATTTATGGTCGCATTAGTATTTGCCTTAACTGGAGTCTAGTTATGCTCCTTTTTCGTCAATTTCAGGTTGTATGGGTAGTGGTTAGTTCCCTTATGCGACAATTGTATTTTCAATTTCTTATATAGTTCTTTACTTAGAGTGTCATTGATAGTAGGTACACTTTGACTCTTTTCGTCTTCCTATATTAATAGTTAGTTTATATCATCTTTCTTACTATCATTGACCTGTTTTACTTTCCTCGCTATTTCTTACTTATACTTTGTTTAGCCCGCTCGACCTATGATTCCTACAGGGTACTTGTGTTGGTACTCCTGCAACACTTCTGTACCATTTTAGTGGTGTAGATACCAGTAAGGGTTATCAAAGACACCAAGGTCATCTTAGGTACACACAGCTGATTACGGAGACCACGGTAAGTTTTACCATTCGATCTAATCATGGCTTCCCTGATTCTCAACCTACTTTATTTTGTTCACAGAGGGCCATGTGTAGTATTACTATTGTAGGAGTTACTATTTATATATTTATCTTTCGGATACTTTATTTAGTAGTCCATGTGCCATTGACATCGGGTTTTCGGATTTGGGTTATTTATATATTTCCCTCTGCTTTTGCTATTATATATGTTTGCTTATGTTTTCACTGGTTTTGCTATTTTGAGTGTCTATGGACCATTTCTAGTAACTTCAATATGTAGGGTTAGGCTTGCATACTGGAGGACTATAGACTCCATCAAGACCTAAATTTTTGGTTGTGAAAGGTCTTCATCGTCCGATAGACTTCCTGACCACTAGCCCAATAGGTCTCACGGCAAACCCCTTCAATGGTCACCGACTATCCGAAGATCTATCAAGGATATGTCCTACTACTACCATGTGCTCTATCATCTTATGGAGAGGAGAAATAAGTTTCCTAAGAAAGCGGACATCTTTCCATAAATCGTAACATATGGTGTAGGGATATGTATAGTTATCCGGTCAAATGATGTTGCATAATCCCAAACGGTCATAGATCTCTGCTACAGTCCAATAACCTCATCCTTAACCAATGCTCTTCTTAATACACCTACTAAGTACTTTTGAAGGGACTCTAGTGCTCTACAAAACTGACATGAAAGTAACCTCTGCTAGATCCCAAGTGACTCAAACTCTGTGCCTGATGATATGGTCTTCTAGCTCATAGTTTGCTTTTGAAACTCCTAAAATGCATGTAAGAATCTAATTGGTGGCCATTGAGGGACTATTCCTAATCATCTAGAAAGAGTGATAGGAAACCTAATAATAGTACAATGCACGAAGGAGTCAAGAAATGGAGTCTTCCCCAAAATATGCCCTATAAGCTCCCAAAAATAGGATATTGACGTCTACATACCGATCCGCGAGATTCTACCAAACACTTGATCCTACAACCAGAGGCACCAATGAACATAGAGCTCTGATAACACTCTGTCAAGACTCCAAAATTGAGTTATGATGGTATTACATCCCACCTATAGACAAGCCTACCCCTGGCCCAAGAGCATAAAGCGATGGACTAGTACCAAAAATAATAAGAAAAGAGAAGGGAGGTGAAAAGAAGGAACATAAATAGAACACGAACATACACCACAAAAAATAACTCCCTAAAACTTGGTATCCTAGTTCTAGAGCATCTATATACCAGACTAAAAGTAGGACAATTATAGAGACAGAAGGAGGATCATCCAGCATAAACACCGACTGCTCACCGTATCTCCTAAAATAGAACCAAACTAGCTTCCACAATCGCATATGTCATGATGACTAATACTAAAACTTGTATCACAAAAAGATGTAGAAGGTAGCATGAGTACCAAAGACAAGGGGTACCTAGTAGAAGTTATACGCCGACTGGGAAAAATAAACATATACAAGGTAAAGAGAGATCAAAAGCAAATAGGATGGTGACACATAATGTATAACAAAAAAAAGGGTACCTAAAGTATAGCAAGTAAATGTAGTGAAGGATCAGTTATTAGTGTGTGTAGCATTGGCTAACAAGTATGAAGGGAAGTCACTATTTGGGTACAACACACAAAATCTGGGCCATAAGCAAATCATGACCAAATGTGACACGTACCTGGATCTCCAATGAAACCAGAAAAAGAAAGGACAAATAAGAGAATTCGCACCATAAAAAAGCTAAGCTAACAGCAAACATAGTGCATGGATAGTACCTACCAATGAGAGAAAGGAACAAACAAATTCTACTAGCAAACAAACCTGACTGGTACCCCATTCTACTGGTAAGTAGAACCACGCAACTAAGTAACCCAACAAGTACTCCCCTCATAAGCCTTGAAGAGTACAAATCAATGAGTAGAATTAGGTATGCGAACCCCCATACACCTCTCCTATGGGTGGCACGCCATGCCATAGATAGCGACCTAGGTCAGCAGGGGCCGTGGAGGGACTCGAACCAGCATGCAAAACCTTATAACTAGCCCACTAGTGGTACAATCATCAAGGCAAAAAGTGACAAACCTCGGGCTCAACCTTTTTATCATATCTTAGTGGAACTCAAGTCCATCCAAGTAGGAAAATCAGAACTGCAGTGAAATCCAACTAGTGCCATGTAGGCAATAAGCAAAAGTTTGAGTGCTAGTGAAAAAATAGATCAAGTTGTACGAGAAAAATAGCTCCATACATCCGTTGTAGTCGTGGATACATATAAGTATATTTATGAAATCATTTTTTAGCTATTACTCTATCAAAACCTAGTTATCTTTAAGATTATTAATGCATGCTCATAACATAAAATCAATCGAAAAGCTAAAATATTCTGAGGCTGCTAACAGGAATCTATAGGTAGGCTACTAATTTGAATATATAGAGAGGTTTCCAAGCCCTATTCACAAGGTACATCCTTTCCTATCCCAACTACAGTCCCGAGCCACGATTATAAGCACACCAATGATACCACAACTGCCTACAAGGCGCCCTTTAAGGGACAAATAAACATTCATAAAGGGGAAAATATGGATCTACCATAACTCACTCCCAGGCTTGAACAGGGCTAGGTCAAAATAACATCTTATAGGGGTGCTAACTACCCTGCAAAGTCATATTTGGGTAGGTAAAAATGTCATAACATAGGACTTTTAACTATCCAGCAAAGTCATATCTGGCTATTTATGGACAAGTGGAGACACACACACGCTAATCGTACGCACCAAGTAAGGTAGAACATAGAATAATCAACCTACATAGATCATCTCTAAAGCCACTAACCTAACTAGAGGAATAGCTATTAAGCTCTAACCACTAGTATAATCCCGTCCGAACCAATCTACGTTCCATAATTAGCGAATGCATAATACGCACCAAAGGTGTTACTCCTTCCCCAACCATACTATGTTCCAGAGACAGCATCAAACATATGGGTAGGGTAACATAGTCGTAGGTAAGTAACTAAGCTAAAAGCTAGCTAAGTAGGCCATAGGTCGTAATAATAATTATAGTGGGGCTCCAACTTGTAGTACCAACCTCCATTAGCTATTTACTAATAGTGAGTTTGAAGAAAGTAGATTGTAGCCTAACTAGTACTGGTAGAAACCTTAAAGTTCACACTGGAAAAAGTAGAGAATCATAAATAAGCTCAGCACTGCAAAAATCTAGAAAAAAACATAATCCATGAGTCAAGAATAGTAAAACAACACCCATATTGCTATATAATAGCGGGGCAAAATCTAACTAAAAATGGGTTCATAAATCCTAATATCTCAAAAAAGGAAATATTTATACCAACACATAGCGCACATCTCATTCACCATATGCTACAAAATATGGCTCAAACAATCGGTGGGAATTAAAGATATAAGCTCATTAATTTTATTTAATATAGAGAACTATATTACACTAGATAAAACAAAGAATTTCTTGGTAAAAATAAACGTAGAAACACCAGGACATGATTCCATAGAGAAAAGCTTCAAGTTGGAACTACTAATTACCCTTAACTTAATAATTTTCCCATGTAAAATCTCAGCAAAATGAAAAAATGATAGAAAGGGAAGGAGAAAGCTTTATATAGGCCTTCAAGGTGGTCACGTAATTGCAAAGTAGGCCCACAGGATTGCGACCCCTAGACGCCTTATCTTACACGATCACTGACCACCTCTATGCATACTGATCCTAGCCTATGCGATAGAACATACCTCTACACGATCGTGATTCTTTCGCACCCAACTAGCCTCAATCTAAATAATTAAGGCTGACAATGGAAAAGAGTCAGATCTCAATAATATATATATGGAATATTAATGTAATCAATAATTTGGACTAAAGAAAATTGATAGAAAGGACATTCAGGATCATATAAGCTTAGTATAATTAAAACTGTAAAACTGTCAGAGAACCAATTTACCTATCCCAGCAAGTTACAAGCGACCTGGAAGGTTACAAGAACACTCTAAGAGCAGAAACCATAGGAATAACGGAAAAATTCATGGGGGCCATTAAATGATTAGTATGGATTAGAAAGTCTTTCGTCAGACTCCTTAGGTCATGATTCGATTTGGGTGATCATTAAGTCCACACACTTCATTCTAGTTTATACAACTTATAGTAAGAAGAAGTTAGTCTTTAGTTGTACGGATTAGGTGGTTATATACCATGGCATACCAGTTTGTATTATCTTTGATCGTGGTACCTAGTTTATATCTCAATTTTTGAGAGACGTTCAGCATAGTATAGGTACTGAGGTTCATCTTAGCACAATATTTCATCCCCTAAAAATATGGTCAGTATGGATTTAGGTCTTAGAGGGCATGTTCGAAGCTTTTGTTCTTGATTTTAGTAGATTTTGGAATCAACATTTAGCATTGGAAGAGTTTGCATATAACAATAACTATTATTCTAGTATTCAGCTAGATTTGTTTGAGGCTTTTCATGGTAGGTGGTATCATTTTTCTATTGGTTGGTTTGATCGGTTTGAGTCCAGATTGCAAAGCACTGATCTACTTTAGGATGCCTTAGATATGGTTCAATTGATTTAGGACAGACTTTGGGTAACCTAGAGTAGGCAGAACAGTTACTCAGACCATCGACATCGTGCCGTGGATCTCAGTTTTGTGGATGATTGAATCTTCTTATTGGTGTCACTCATAAAGGGAGTGATGAGGTACATAATGAGGGAGAAGCTTATTCCCATTGTATATTATCCCTTTTAAGATTCTTGATTAGTTTAGTAGCCGTGCAGATAACATAGCTTTGCCTCCTATATTTTCAGTTGTGCCTCCAGTGTTTCGTATGTCTATGTTGAAGCAGTATATCCTTGATGAGTCATCTGTGCTTTGTTATGGTTCAGTTAAGTTTGATGAGGGATTGTCAATTATTTAGAAACAGTTTTGTTGTTGGCTAGAGAGGTGAGAAAGTTGAGTTATCATTAGATTTCAAATGCTAAGGTACAATGAAGAGATTGTTCTATATAGGAGGACACTTGGGAAATCTACAGTGAGTTAAGATATCAGTATTAGTAGTTGTTCAAGCCTTCGATATTGCCTTGTTATGATTTCGGGGATGAAAGTCCTTTTTAGTACTGGATATTATAATTACCCTTATGGTCATTTTCATAATTTTGCATTTTATTGCATTCTAGAGCCTTCCTATAGCTTCCCTAAATCATTTGAGAGTTTTTGGAACTGGTAGTTTGGTTCCTGGGTCATTCTTTTTGTCATTATGTCTATTTCCCTATTAGTCAACATTTTATGGAAAAAAACTCTGAATTAACTTCCTATAATTCTATTATCCTAAAAATTTGTATTTGTCCTATATGGATTATCGGTTCAAGTTCGGGAGCTTTGGTTTTCAGTTTTTATCAAATTATGTGTTTTGTGTGCTTTTTGGATAATAAGTGAGCTTGGGTAGTCATTTTGTGATTAGAGCGTAGGATTTAATATCTAACTATGCCATTAGATTTTGAAATGTCGAGTTCAGGTTAGATGATTTGTTCGTTTGGGCTTCAGGCGAATCGAGGTTATTTTGAGTACTCGGATGGAAAGATAGTTATTTTGGCATAGAGTTGACTTTGGTCAATATTTTGTCGAAACAACCTCATATAGAATTTTTTCTGCACTATGAGTTCAGAATATCGTTTCCATGAAGGTAACATATATGTTTTGTGTTCATCAAGTTCTGAATGCATTTTGAGTGTTTTTTTGTAGTTTGGTTTTAGCTAAATTTGTTGGGTTTAGGTTTTCATCTGGTGAATGTAAGTCTTTCTACTCGATCGTGTCTTATTTTCATACGATCGCAATGCACCCTCTATATTTTTCTTCATGATCACAAACATAAGTCCACATGATACGGTGAAACTTTTTCCCAGACCTTCACATCACGGTGCATGAGCCACGTGATTGCGATTGTCATTTATATTAAGGCTCGCAATCGTGTAGGGTCAGTCACTGATGATTATATTCAATTTTCAATACTTTTATTCATCTTTTTCCATTCTCAAACATTCAAAAAACTTCATTAAAATTCTTGGGTATTTGCATAAGCTATTTGGTGACATTTTAATCTTGATTTATTTTATCATTCATCAATTATTGGTAAGTTTCCACTTTTGTTTCTTCAAATTCACCCAAAATCCCCCAAAATTCTCAAAGTTGTTTATTCTCCATATTTGATTCTTTCAAGATTATTACTTTCTCGTCTATGCTCCAAAATTTTAGTATGAGCTCCTTATGATGTGGGGAATATTTTGATTCCCGTTTTTTAAGGTATCTAGTTCGCATGCCTGTTTTGATCCATATTCTGGATGCGGCTATTTTTATCGCTTGATGGGTATCATTTGACTCATATTACTTTATATTATTATTTTTCTAGTTACGTAATCCTTTGAGATAGTTTGTAAATTTTGGAGATTTGGAGAAGTCCAGTCAACTTCTACCCTGTATTTGCGAGCTTGTTTATGGAGGACAGGTAGGATGTGACTTATGATATTGATTGGGATAATATGGGAAATAATTATAATAAGTAGACATCCTTAGGTTAGGATTTATAGATTGGTACCTGTGACCATGTCCACTCTTTTAGTCCGCTTCCTGGTTACGTATTAATGTTGCAATTGTGATTATAGTTACCCAGTGACCTTGAGTGGTCTTGATTGACTTTGTAATATAGATGGTGGGGCATTGGGAATTTTTGTGAGTCCCGAGCATCGACTTGGTCGGTTATGTTTACTGTAGATATTGACCATGTGCATGGCCATAGGCATTGCCTAGGATATTAATTACAATTGAGCATATCATCATGAAAATTTGATTGATGTATTGTTTCTACTTTTTATGTCCAGAAGCCCGATAACATTAATTTTGAAACCTTTCATAGTGTGTTGAGCCTGTTTTATTTATTATGAGATTAAAATGAGAATTTTCAAGATGTTTTACAAGTTTTTGATGATAAATGAGATAATATTATATTAACCACTATTTTTGACATGTCACTAGGATCGGTGAAGCCTGAGCGCCATATATTGATTTTTATCCTATTTTGAACTCGGTGAAGCCCGAGCAACCGACATTGAGGAGTCCTGAGCATCTATTTGGACACTTTTAAGATTTAGACCTGGGGAAACCTGGGCATTCAATTATGTACTAATTTAATGAGATTTTAGTTCTATACAAATGATTGTTGAGGTGGTATGTGGGGGGCCCTCCATGAACCCTTCCGACCCAGCACTAACATGCATATGACTGTTGAAGGGGTATATGGTATGATATTTGGGTATACGATGAAGTCCCTACATGGGTATTCTACCTGTCGGACCCAAGAGTATCGAAGTAGAGCATACATAGAATATTTTACATGTTTTAGTACCATATGCATTTATGCGAGCTTTACTTATTTATATCTCTTGATATTATGGGGTGTCTGGTGACTCTCTTTTATTTATTTCTATTCTACTCTACTCTTATGGAATAAAGTTATATCTGTTGGACTCCCTATCATGTTTTACTTGTTGGTATACTTGTTGTTGTACAGTCAAATAAAATTTATTTTATAAAAGATAAGATTAGTAAATGACATCTGAATATCTTGTGCCAAATTATCGCCCCTTCCCTTATTCTTTCTTTTACCTAAAACAAAATTTAAAAGGCGACCCGCTGCTCCGGACTATAAGATAAGATAGAGTTCTTGTACTACTTGATTGACTAGTAAGAAAGAGCTTCCGTAAGATGTAGAAAATTATTTTCCTTGATACCTAACTAATGCATGAAAGCATCCTTGAATAACCATAAGGTAACTTGAAAATCCTCGATCCAGTTGAAACGGCGCATTCCCGCAATTTGGTTCTTGCTCCCTCTCCCATTTGAGCTCGTCTATTTGTTGGATGATCCTTTTATCTCACTGAATAGTACTGCCTCACTTTCTCTAGATAGGCTAAGAAGTCAATTCCTACTGCATATTTATAATAAAGGTGTGGTAATCAGTTGGACCTTTGAATAATTAACATCTCTTTTTGATTGACCTCCAGAATTGACTTTCCTTTAATTTCTCCAAAGTTGGAATTCCCATGGAGCAATAAGAATTCTGTTTGGCTTTCATTTCCATGTTGGTGAGGTACCTAGCCAATGCTTAGATCCAGTTTTGCCCAAATATTCCAATGGACATGTAGCTGAGGGTGGCTCAATAACCAAGGGCGGTTGTTTTTTTCAAGTATGGAAACCCTAGAACCAGAAGTAGTAGGATTAATTCAAGTGTTTGCTCATTTTGTAGGACTGTGAGTGAGATTTCTACTCATTGCAATCACCTTCAGGGTCCTGATGAAGGGTGGAAAACGAAAGGAATTTTCCTATGTAATACTAATTGATAGGACCTCAATTGTAAGTGCTACAAGATCTCATGCATTGGAACTAATCCTCCATTAGATTAAGGACCACCATGAGTGCGATTTCTTCAAGGCCTCCGTAATTGCGAGGAGGAAAATAGGTCAAAGGGTTGATCAAGGCCTCACGATTGTGATGACCATTCCGCGTTCGCAAAAAGGAAAAGCTGCCAACACTACACAATCGCGAGAGCATGGTTGCGATCGCGAAGGCCATTAATTTTCCACCAATTGACAGCAATTTAAGTACTTTCTATGAAGATTGAGCGACTATCTGAAATATGCTCGAACTTCAATGAACTAAACCAAATATGCAAATTGCATGGAAATGATATTCCAAACTCAACAACACAAACGAAATTTCTATTTGAGATTATTTTAAAGAAATGTTGAATAAAGTCAACCCTCAGCCTAAATTACATTAATTTTAATTGAGTACCTAAAATGAGCTCAACGAGACCGAGGCCCGAAATAACACATTACCTAACCCAAACTCTATATTCCAGAGATGATGGAATAGTTGGATCTCCAATCGAGTCTTCGATCACAAAATGACTACCCAAGATTCATGACCTGATTTCACGAATCATGATGGCACCTACTATACCACTAGTAGGACAACCAAACCCCTAGTCCAAAACCAAAGTCGAGGACTACTATATTAAATGCAAAATTAAATCAAAAGTCAATATTAAATAATACTTTATGGAACTCTTAAAGAATAACATAATCTATCCAAAATACGGTATCAGTTTCAAACAAACCACTAAGTACAGAATGATAAAACTAAAGTAAGTTTAGTATAAAAAAGTCTCTGAAATACAATGGAGATCAACAAAAACATAAGTCCGAAGAGAAGCAGGAACAAGCATGACGCTTGTAATGAACTTTATGGTCATTTATGATAAATATGCAATGTTTTGCAT
>JBDJHY010176158.1:0-12208 GCA_039654485.1 Withania somnifera
CATCTTATCGTGATTGACACTTGGCTGCAGATTTTTCAAAATACTTAAATGGGGTCTCAGGATTGGAACGGAGTCTAAATTTAACAAATCTTATATGTTTTCTGAGTGTAAATAATATTTTAGACTCAATAGAATTAACGAAAATGGCATAGGAGGTCTTTTAATCAAGATTACCCCTCAAACCAAATGGTCCTAAATGAGTATTTCTCCGCCAACACCTCAAATTTACAACGACATCCACAAAAATTAAACCAACATCTCACCTTGCCTAAGTTCATCATTTCGGAGCTGTTGGAAGTGTTAGAATTCCAATCTGACACTCCAACATTGATTTACCACTCAAGCTCCACTTTTAGGCTAAAACTTAAACAAATTCCACAATTCCTCATAACTTGCAAACGAAACCTCCAAAATACAAACATAAGGTCAATCTTCACTTTGTTTGGTTTTTTGGAGCTGACAAAACTGTCGAAATTAAATTCCGAGCTTGTCTTGAAGGAAAGTTGACTTTAGTCAATGAGTACTTAGTTTAAGGCTCTAAACTAGGGAATTTGAGATATTTCTCTTCTGAGTTGCCAGGGATCCGAACTATCGTTCCCAGCAAGTAATTATTGACTTGGGGCAACTGCTGAAATTCTCTAAGATACAAGATGTCACGTATTTATCATAAATGACCATAAGGGTCATTATATTCTCTTCAGCACTAGCATTTCTATTTGATCTCCATGTATTTTTTGAGATACAGTTGTATTATACCTTTTGATTTCTTATTTTGTACTTAGTCATTTGTATGACACTAATATTGAGTTTTGGGGCATTTATTTTTTATTCTATTACTTTCGTTTATTCACTTATATACTGTGATTTTTAACTTGTGCTTTTCGTATTCGATATAGTAGTCCTCCATTAGGATTATGGGTTGGTTCTCCTACTGGTGGTATAGTAGGTGTCATCATAATCCGCAAAATTAGGTTGTGACACCTAACCAATTTGGGAAATGCCCAACAAAGATGTATTGAAGTAAATCTTGTCCTTAATTGATAGAAGTTCCATTTTATTGTCAGAGAGGGCATCATCCTAGGTTTCGGCAAAAAAGTATTAATATGGATAAATCAAAAGTAGAGGTGATTGAAAAGCTACCGCTGCCAATTTCTGTCAGGGGGTAGAGAAGCTTCCTTGGTCACATAGGTTTTAACTGGAGGTTTATCTAGAATTTATCAAAAATTGCATGCCCCCTATTCAAAATCCTTGAGAAAGAGGTAAAGTTTGTGTTCGGTGAAGCATATTTGGAAGTTTTGAATGGATCAGGTAACTACTGATTATTGTACCAGTCATGGTTGGACTGAATTGGGCAGAGCCTTGCAAGTTGATGTGCGATGCTAGAGGTATGGTGCTGGGAGCTGTACATGGGCAGAAAAGGGAGAATATTTTTCATCCTATCTATTATTCCAGCAAAGTTTTTAATGAGGTTCAAAAGAACTACACCATTACTGAGAAAGAACTGTTGGCTGTGGCTTATACATTTGAAAAATTCAGATCTTACCTTTTGGGCACCAAAGTGGTTGTGCATACTGATCATGCATCCCTGAGGTATATCATGGCCAAAAGAGATGCTAAACCTTGGTTAATTTGCTGAATACTAGTGCTACAAGAATTTGACTTTGAGGTGATAGACCGAAAGGGGTGTGAGAACCAAGTGGATGACACCTTTTAAGATTAGAAGAAGATGGGCAAGAAAAGGTGGATGCAGAAATTAAAGATGGTTTCCCTAATTAAAGGGTTATAGCTATTGAGATAGATAAGGATCCACGGTATGAAAATTACGTAATCAACAATATTATACCAGAATGCCTGGACTGGTATGCTAGATGCAAATTCCTCCCTAATGCCAAAAACTACTTTTGGGATGAACCTTTATTATTTAAGATATGTGCAAATAATATGATACAATGGTATATCGTTGTAAGTAGAAATGGGAGATATTCTTAAATCATGTCATTCATCACTAGTTGGAGGGCATCATGGGAGTGCCCGAACTGCACAAAAAATCATGCAGTGTGGTTACAATGGGCCTACATTACATCATGATATAATGAGTTCGTAAAGGCATGCCGGCAATGCCAAACGCAAGGAGCTGTTTCACACAAATATGAACTATTGTTGAATCACATCCTAGAAGTTGATCTCTTTGACATACGGGAATTGACTTTATGGGGCCCTTTGTTAGTTCCTACATTCAAAAGTACATCCTAGTAGCTATTGATTATGTGTCAAAGTGGATTAAACTCATCGCCATACCTGACAACGAAGGAAAGAGAGTCGTGGATTTTATTATAAGAAACATCTTCACTAGATTTGGGACCCTAAGAGTAATCATCAGTTATAGAGGCCCACATTCTATAATAAGTCCTTTAGAGAAGTATTAGCTAAGTATGGGGTGAAGCAACACAAGGTGGAAACCCCGTATCATCATCAAACTAGTGGTCAGGTGGAGTCCAACCGAGAAATCAAGTCAATCTTGGTTAAGAGAGTGAATGCCACTAGAAATGATTGGTCACCTAAGTTGGATGACGCCATATAGGCTTACAAAACGGAATTCAAAACATTAATAGGTATGTGTCCTTTTCAACTGGTATACTGTAAGTCCTTTCATTTGCCTGTAGAACTTGAACATAAGGTAGCATGGCTCCTAAAAAGGGTGAATTTGAATTAGGATGAAGCCGTCAAACGACAGCTAGACCAAAACAATGAGTTGGATGAGTTTTATACCAAGTCCTATGGAAGGTCATTAATATACAAGGAGGAATGGAGAAGTATCATGATCAATGGATTGAGTAGCGAGAGTTTCACCCAGGAGATGTTGTGTTATCTTTCAATTCACGATTGCTGCTATTCCTAGGTAAGTTAAAGTCAAAATGGTCCAGCCTGTACCTGATCACAGTAGTTTTCCTTCAGGAGTAGTAGAAGTGGAAAATGAAAAGAGTAGCAGGTTTAAAGTAAACGGGCAACGCCTCAAGAAATTCCACGAGTCTATCGGGATAGTGCACTCTTTGGAGATGATTCTACTTGAGGAATTCTGAGCAAGCATGCGAATTTCACCATGCTACGACGTTAATCAAGCACTATTAGAAGGCAACCCAACTCTTGGAAACATCAAGGGAAACTTTCTCTTTTCTGCTTTATTGCACTTTATCTGTCGTGCATTGGGGACAATGCACTTTTTATGTGTGGGAGGGGGTGTACCTTGTAGTTTATTTGTTTTGTGCATCTCAGGGTTTTTATTGCTAGAATATTTTCCCTCAGGCATGCTATCTAGGAGAAATGGCATGTTAGGCTTATTTTGATGTATTTTTTTAAGTTATTTTGATGTATTTTTATTTATTTATTGTTATAAATTCCATTAAACATTGATATCCATGTATATAAGCAAATTTCAGAATTAAAATATTTATTGGCTTTTATCAACTGTTGATTGTATTTCATTCTAAACTATTTTACAATAAAGGTGTTGTTAATTGTGTTTGTATTTCCCTGAACCATTTTCTTAAAAAGTTCGAATTGAAATGAGCATATACTTGCAAGTGTGGGAGAGTGATTTCGTATAATCTTTTTGATTTATATAATATCTATAACTTGTCTGGTTCAAATTGTAATAAATTAGAAAGTAGGATGCTATGAAAATGATCCTAGGACTTCTTTGATAAGTCTCTAAAGCCTTAAAAGAGTCAGCAAACAATTGTTGCATTTCCAAGTTGAACCCTTTTATATCTTACTAAAACCTACTATTAAATTGACCCTGAAAGGAAAAGAATGAGAATGAGAAGTTGTGTTGTGGACCTGATTCCCTATTGGATATTGTGAACCTAGATTTAGGCATTGTAACCTAAGTCTAGGGTGGCTAGGTAGTAAACACTATGAAATAATACGTGGTAATCAGTCTGTCTTGGCCCTGGTCCGATGGTGAGTTTTGTGTCTTCAGCCTATGTATGAATTTAGGTTGAGGGTGGCTACCATGAAGCTGTCTCATACAAAATAAAAGAAATGAAAAGAAAAGAAATAGACATCTACATCATTACTCATAGCACTATATATAAAGAGTATACAAATAAAAGGAGAGATAAAGAAGAGGAGTTCAAGCTGTACATTAAGGAGGCCTCGAGTGTTAAGAAAAGAATATTGTGAAAGAAAAATGACGAAAAAGGAAAAGGAGGGTAACAGAACAAACTTAGTCAGTCACTAAGTTCCAAAATCATGCCTTAACAACACTCAAATCGACATTATAAGCCAAACAATGTCCTGACGTGATTTAAGCCAATCTACTAAAAACTAAGTTATAATTGATAAGGGCAAGCCTATGGCTATTATGTATACAATCAAATTTCTTTCTGAGTGTGAGATGATAGTTTCCGAGTCCCAATGTAAATAAATCTCATTGTGTGTGGGACTTCTTTGTTGTAAGAGCAAGTTGATACTTTGATCAATTATGAATAAGTTAATGTTGTAGTCTAGGGATACAGCCTTGTGAAAGGTCCTTAAATGTTTCACTCCAAAAAGTTGCAGTTTGTGTATAGATGTAGTAAGCCAATATGACATGATGCCTAATGAGTGATTATGCTTAGATGAGGTTTGTACTAGGGGTATTTTAAGTGTTAAACGTTGGGATTAAGGTGTACAATTGATACTAGAAGCAATGTGGACTCAAATAACAAAGAATTACTTGATAATATATGTATTATGGCATTATTTTATAAACTTCATCAATTGGGGCCATTAACGGAGGAACCTAAGAATTACGAATTAAAAGGAGAAGAAGGACTTACCAAAAGTAGGGATGATGCAAGGAACCTTTTGGGAATTTTACCTTCAATATTGAAATGGTTTTGCTCAAGGTTTTTCCTTGGAAGTTGAGAGAAAAGTCATATTTTGGGTTTTCTAAATGGAAAAAGTAAAGGGGTTGCAACTATTTAATTATATTGCAATTACCACTGGAGCGTCTTCAGGGGTCGTTGGGACAAGAAATTGGGGCGCAAGGGTGGATGCCGTTGGGGTGCCCTTTGGTCGCAAGGAAAAGCTCACTGGGGAGAGCCTATGGTTGCAGGTGTGACCCCCTTCCCCCGCAGGGGCAGTCGGTGCCTGCAATTTGCACCAACTTAATTCATAAACTCCGAGGGGGCTAGAATGAGTTATGAGTCAAATTTCAACAAACCAAATGTGTTTTTTATGTCAAAATCATATTCCAAACTCAACGAAATTGAAAATATTGACATTAGAGGTCGTTTGAGAAAAATTACCCCTCAAACCAAAATAAGCAAAAAAACACTACTCCACCAAGGTACTCAAAAATACACCAAGCACACCGACAAAAACACTGACACTCTTCCTAGCCTATAGTGACCATTATGGAGCTGACAGAAGTGTCAGGATTCTGATTTGACATTCCAAACATCGAAAAACCACCCAAGCTCTACTTTAGGCCTTAAACTTAACTAAAAGTCACAAGTTGGCATAAATTGCAAACGAACACTCCGAAACACAAGATTAAGCTTAATCTTGACTTTGTTTAGCATTCTAAAGCTAACGAAACTGTCAAAATTTAATTCTGAGATCATCTTGATGGAAAGTTTACTTTGATCAATGAGTAATTAGTTTAGGATCCAAAACATGCAATATGATATATTTCCCAACCGAGTCATTGGGGATCCGAACTACCGGTCCCAGTAAGTCAAAAATGACTTGGGGTAACTACCAAAATGCTCTAGGATACAAAAATTCATGTATTTATTATAAATGACCATGGGGTTCATTACAAAAGTCATCCTCAAACTCTGATATAGCAAAGAAAAAAATCAGGCAGCACCAGACTCAAAGCTTGCACAAGTGTAGAAAATAAAAGGAGTAAGTACTAAATAAAACAATAGATACTCTGCAAGTATCCCTGGATGGATCTAAAACAAAGTTGTTATGTCCATCACTACCCTAACATACCAACCACAATTGTAACGACCCTGAAAATCATTTTCATATTTTTGCAGTTTTCTTATATTTAGAACATCCTTGTAACCGGCCCAAGTCAACTGTGGATTGATGAGATCGATAGGTTGGGTCCCTGATGGTTGTCGTGGTGTAAATTCCTTGCACTTATGACCTTTTTGGGACTTACTATGTCTATATGACTCCAAATGTCTTTTTTATCGCGTCATTGTTCCCAAAATGTCGATTACATAAAGATTCATACATTGAGTGCTATAATTGGACTCTCTTTCCATTTTGAACATCAATTTATCAAAATCAGGGCTGGCAGGGAGCTGAAGTATCACAATCGAGTGGCAGCGAGCCACAATCGAGTGGCAGCGAGCCGCAATTGAGAAAATGCTGAGGCAATCAGAATCGCAATCACAAGGGCCCCTCAGTGATCACGATGATGCCTGCTTGGCAACCTATGATTATGTTGTTTCTTCATTTTCGACAAAGTCTTCCCCTTTTATATTGTTTTCTCTCAATCTTAAAGCTTATAACATGTGATTTAAGAGGACTTTTGGTGTTTTAATCCGTATAAACATATCCTGATAATTCTACACTTAATTCTATCGATTTATTTCTTATTTCTGCATTTATTATAAAATTTTCTAAGATTTATATCTTTTGATTCTATCATTAAATTTAGCTCTATTTTGTGTCGTATGATGCGCTAGCTGTTCTTTATGCGTAGGTATAAATATTGTCAGATTCTGAGCTCTTAGGGTTTACATATTCAATTTTCTTCAGGACTTTGATCTCACTATTTATATAGAAATATGAATCTTATTTTACTCGTATTGACACGCTAGTTATGTTTCTGATAGTTTTGCATGATTTTGAGCTTTATATGTGATTCTGGATATTTACAGCATGCTTTACAAGGATATCACCGAAATCTAGGTAGGTTACGGTATACTTTCTTCAAACTGAGTATTAGTATAGTATATGTATGATAAAGCACCAGCTCGGGGTTGGGATGATTATTCAGGATGCGATATGCTTATTTTTTAGCCTATGGACTATTTAGCTGGCTTTTACCTTAACTGCTTACCCTGGGATATATTTCCCTGCCCGTGTGTTTCACACTGACTCTGTACTATAATGTGGTTAGGAAAGGACTAACACCTTTGATGAGTATCATTATATGCAGACTCTGGACCATAATGAGGTTGAGGAGGGGATTAAACTAGTGATTAGAGCTTAGCAACTATCCCACCCCCCATGTAGGCTGGTGGCTTTAAAGACAATCTATGTAGGCTTATTATTTTTGTTTTACATAAGCTATTATTTGTTATTAAGGTAGGTATGGACCCCTTTTGGGGACATAGATAGTTGGGCATTGTCTTGTTGGTAGGTTAGTAGCCTTATACAATTACCCAGTACCTATTTGGGTATGGTATGACTGTGCTGGGTCGTTAGCTTCCTTTTGTGATGATATTATACCCCCACCGAATTTGGCTTTTCTAGATATGTAGCAGCCTTATATTATATGATATTATTTTTCCTTAGGCTGGTACGAGCCTAGGAGTAAGTAATATTATACTAAGTTCTAGTAGTTCCATGTGTTCCCTATATGGGTGCATTCTTGGCCCTTAATGGGTGTCTATTGTGCAGCCGAGGCATCTGGGATAGAGTTAATTGTGGTACGGGGTCGTGGATGGGTTAGGGGAGATTACACCTTATGACTAGGGCTTAGAAGACATCTTATAGGTTCTAGCTAGGAGCCTTAGGCCAGTTAGTATGTTGACTTGTTCGGTGTTATGAGCATGCATTAAATGTTTTAAAAGGTAAATAAATGTTCAAATAGTAACTACCGGGAACTAATTTCTTATATATAATTTTACTTTCCACGACTGTGCTCATGAGCAATATGGAGCAATTTTCTCACATTATTAAGTCTATTTTCTCACTATCACCGTGTTTTCTTGATATTGCCTACATGGAAACAGATGGATTTTTACTGAGATGTGGATTTTTCCCTACATAGATGTACCTGAATTTTCACTAAGATATGATATACGGGCTGAGCCCGAGCTTTGGCATTTTAGTTTTGATTACTATAGCACTGGGTTCCTTTTTACCAGGACTTTGTACGTGGGATTGGATCCCTCCACGGAGCCTATAACCTAGAACTCTATACTTGGAGTATGTTGCATGTCCAAGAGAAGGGTATACGGAGTAGGCTGGGGAAGTATACAGGATAGCTTTCGTGGGTCCTCTCCTAACTAATACATGTACTGGGGAGGGTGTGTACAGACACTTATTTACTTTCTAGCACCCCTTTGCATTGCATCCTTACACGTTGTTTGTACCCTTCAGGAATTAAGGGGGGAGTACCTGTTGGGTTATTTGGTTTTTCGAGTGTACCTACCGGTAGAATGGGGTACCGGTCTTGTTTTTTTCTAGTAGACTTTACTTGTATTCCTTTATTTCTTATTAGTATTATTCATGCACTTGTTATTCATTTCTTGCTTAACTGGGTAATGGTTTTGTAGTATCTTATTGGTATTTTCTTATGTTGGTTATGTTAGAGCTCCAGGTATATGTCTCGTCTGGTCATGATCTGTTCATGGCCTAATTATATAAGGTATGCCTTGTTAGTAGCTTACTTTAATAATTTTTAGCTGATACTACATAACTTAATAGTTGATCCTTCATTGCACTTGCTAACTATTGTTGTAGTCTCTCTTTTCTTTTGTTATATACTATGTCCTATTGTGTTGTTTACTAGGATTTTCTTTACCATGCTTATGCTACTTTTCTCTAGTCGGCCTATGATGCCTACTAGGTACCCATTGTTTTTTTTACTCATGCTACAATTCTACATCTTTTCCTAATTTAGGTCCTAGTACAAGATATTAGAGGGGACGCGGTTGTGCGTAGTAGTTTGGTGTTTTTTAGGAGATACGGTGAGCTGTTGGTATTCATGCTGGCTGATCATCCTTGTGTTTTCTATAATTGTCCTACTTGGAGTTTGGACAACCATTTTGTAGTTTTGTCCCATTGTGGATTATATTTTGTACCCTTTTGTATATATATATATATATATATATATATATATAAATGCTCTATAACCATTATACCATGTTCTGGGGAGGCATTTTGAGTTATGTGCTATGTTTTCTAATTCTATTTTATTTCATCATCTCATTCTTCTTTTATTTTGAGATTCTTGGTATTGGCCCACCACTGTCGCTCTAGGCCAGAGTTAGGCTTGTCTACAGGTGAGATATAGATGCAATCACAATATGATTTTTGGGTTGTGACAGAGTGGTATCAGAGCTTTTAGTTCATCGGTGTAGATGTCTGTATCCTATATTGGGGAGTCTACTGGGCATTCTTTAGAAAATATTCTTACTTATTGACTCTTTACATGCATTGGATGGTCAATAGGTTTCTTACCTCCTTATATGGATCTATTCCTTGTAGAAGACTAGGAAGATGTCTTAGGTGGTTCTTAGCGGGGTTCCTATATACTTTCCTAGAGCTTCAAGATCAGGGGTTGAGCGATAGGGGATCATATCACCAAACATAGGGATTAGGAGACACTCAGTCATAGGGATCATATAATCAAACATAGGGCTAGGGGATTATATCACTGGTTCTTCAGGATCCCATGATTCAAGTAGAAGTACTCAGTGATGCCTATAGGGAAATACCTTATTGAGATAGTTTGGTCATATTTCATCAAGGATCCTTGATTATCTAGGATAATGCGGCCATGTTTAGTGAGCAGGGATGCTATTGTGTTTTATCCTACTAGGTATAGTAGAGTATTGGGTTTCTTTCTTGTTTTTGCCACTCTATTTGGTGATAGAGAAGTTGCTAGTAGCGAGATGTACTTATAGGTAGATTTTTAGGTATCTATTAGCCATGGATAGAGCATGTCTATGGGATCAGCAAGTAGAGGGGCCCTCAACAAGTAGGGGTTTGTGGTATTTCTTCTAGGTTTAGTAAAGAGAGGAGAAACATGGGTTGCTTTCGATGTGGAGAGCTGGGGCATGAGGTCATAGATTGTCCCCTTCCAAGGACCCTGTTATCACAACAACTTGGGTTGAGTAGATAGATTCTGGGTCTATTTGGGTCAACCCTACCTTTACGTGTTCAGAGTGTATTTAGTGATGTCCGTCTGAGAGTGGATGGTATGATAGATAGGAGTTGCCGCAGCAAGTTCAGTTTGGTCAGTCTTGCCAGTCCGTTCAGACTCTACTCCGTAAGATGATAAAGGCCAGGGTATTTAAAGTGATCAGTGACATCAGAAGATTGCTAGAGGGTCTTGACCATTGGGGATTTGATGTCGGGGTGGCCCGAGGGGCACAAGTATTGGTTCCTACCAATAACGATGTTGTGGTTTCTATAAGTGTAAAGAGCTGGACAATTATTCTAGAGAGTGCCCTTGGTATATGTCCACTTAGTCAATATTAATGGCAGCCTCGCAGCAACAGTTAGTTAGGGTATGTGATAGTTCTAATAGTTTTTGCTTTTCCTGTGGAGGGGCTAGTTATTCGTATAAAGAGTTTCCCAGTTGTGGGTGCGTGAATCAGGTTGGCCGACGGAGCTTGCCAGTGATTTCTTGTTCTTCGATTCGTGGTTGTATCCTTTATAGTGTAGCCCTTGGTTACATGTTTTAGGTGGCATCTGGGTTGTGATTTCCATGGGTGGACTGGATCTTGCCCTTTATCCTGAGAGGCATCTGTGGAGCCTAGTTAGGCGGTTGTCACCTCACCTTTCCTTACCTTGAGTGATAGATAGTGTTTGTAGGATCCTTTTGTTTCCCATTCATGAAGAGGGACCTTTTAGTGGTGGATCCACCAGTGAGAGGCTTGATCTATTTGGCTAGTTTAGCCTGTAGCTTTTGTGAGATAACAGAGTTAATCCTTCAGTGGTAGGTGGCCTTAGTGAGTTGTCAGGCATGGGCAGGTTACCCTGCTCTCCCTAGTTTTGGGATCATTTAGTTATGTTTACACCTTGGCCATGGCCCGTGTATCTTGGAAGATTGATAGAGGTCCTTAGGGTCATACCTATTGAGGTCCGTCTTATGTTTAGGCTAGGCAGTAGTTATTGGGGATGTTTACTAGTATCGTGGATCCACAGTTCTTTGTTTATTGGCTGATGCTTTGATACCCTATTGCAATTTATTGACCGCATGTGTTTCAATGGCTTTAAGTGGTGAGACCCTCTACCCATGACTTTTATTGGTTGATTCTGGAGGACCAGAATGATCAATTCTGTGAGTAAGTAACTCCCCCGTTCTATTGGTTTCTATGGTTCGGTAGTTATTTCTAGAGTGTTATCTTTACCCTTTACCTATGTCAAGGTTCTTAAGGTTGATTATTATCCTTTGGGTTCTCTCGGATGTGGTTTCTTGTAACTGGTCTTTGAGGGCGTGTAATGGTCCTAGTAGATGTCAGTGTTCCTTTAGTGGTGGATCGAGGTTGTAGTATCCCAGGGGTTTTTGTACGCCAGTTATATGATTTATTTTCTAGTTTAGTTAGTGAATGTGACCGTACATATTTGATCTACGTGAGTTACTGGGTTAGTTCTTTTGTTATTGTTGTGCTAGGACGAATGATTGGCTTATGATGGGTAATGATTTAGCTCCATGATTGTGTTCTTTGTATGAGAGTCAAGAAACTTATAGATTCTGGTTTGGGCACTATATTTTAGTGAGTTATGAGTAGTTGAGATTCCTTTGTTCTTGATATGCGATGATTGTTAGCTTCCAACATTTGGCATTCGGATGATGCGATGACTGGGCTATTAGAATGTGTGTTATGAGGCGATGATAGATGACCATTTAGTAGTGATCTGATGCTACTGTTAGTATGCGAATGGTATGACATGTTATATTGGGGTGATTGTTTCCTTTGCGTTCAGACAAGTTTGGAGTTGATTCCAAGTTGATTTTAATGATTGGGGTTTACACATTTACTGTGGATTGAGTTCTAGAATGAGAGTAGGGCTGACTGGCTTTGTAGGCAGGGCCATCCACCATGTATGGTAGGTGTAAGTTTTCGTTTTTGACACGATATGGACATCCATTGTTACGAGGCCCATTGTACCAGATATTCCATACATCTGGACATAGGGGAGATGCGTAGAAGATCTTGTTACTTTCATGTTTGGGTGGTACTTTGCTTATATGAGATTCCAGTTTTAGATGTTTCAGACAATGATACCCGATTCACAT
>JBDJHY010176169.1:0-12208 GCA_039654485.1 Withania somnifera
GAATATTCACAATAAATTATTCAAAGAAAAATATAAAAATATATAAATAAAGGAGATGAAAATTATACACAGTTGTTCTCCGGTCTCCACGACGGCACCAAAATATTTCCTTAGATTAAAAGTCTTCTAAAAATATCATGAACAATGTTGAATTCAAAATAATCTCACCCCTAAAAAAATATGTACCATCCTCTAATTATTATGCAAAATAGGGTATTTATAGGTGTAGGAAATAACCCCAAATAAAATAACCAAGTCCAAAAAAGGACTTGGAAAATAATTTCTTATGTAACAGGAGGGATCGTGATGTGATCCGTATTGTGATTAATTTCCAGAATGCCATCACGACACGTATCATGTTGTGATAGGCAGTGATATTTTGTTGACCAATCAAAAGTAAGGAATAGATGGCGCAACACAATTCAATTGCAAATTGCAATTGTAATTAAATGAATATTATCTTATAAAATTTCTTTAGAGTATAATATTATCTTTATTCAATTAAGCTGTCTTCTTGAAATTCCATCTGTAATCTCTCATATTTAATTTTTTTGAGCTCAAACTTCTTCTTTTTCACGTTAAATAATTCCTACACCATAATATACCATATTAGCACAATATAAACTATTTATTACTCAAGAAAAAAAATAAAAATATTAAGATATGAGGCAAATAATGGATAAATATGTGGTATTTTAGCCTCAAATCACTCACACAAATACCAATTGAATCGAAACCAAAACCTAAAATAACAAAAGAATAACATTCAAGAATATGGATGCTAAATAACACGGATAAAAATAAACCTTTCATGACCCAAAAATCGAGTTCTGGTGGCATCTATATCCACCTATATAGAAGATTAAACCTGGCTTAGAGCGGCAATTGATGGGCCGGCATCTAACACCTTTAGATGAAAAAGAAAAGATATAAAGAGAGTAAAGATCAGTAGAACGTATGACAGTACATAGAAAAGTAAACCTCCCAGAACCTGGTATCATGGTTATAGAGGGTCTATATATGTATAGAACAAAACAAGATACAACCCGTTACGGGGGAAATCTACAAACAGCTATCCTGAACCAAAAATAGGATAGCATTACATCAGAAGAAGGATCGGTCATCTTGAATGAAAAATTCTCACCTTGTATATGAAGTCGATCCTATCTAGCCAGCACGATCACATCCTCCCTTCTATCTCATACCTGGATCTCCATCATGAAAAAGATGCAGAAGTTCAGTAATATACCAAAAACATGGTACCTTGTAGGCATTATAGACGGATAAAGTAATAGCATGCAGAAATAAAGTAAAGTGCAGTCATAAGCAAGTAGGAAGCAATACAGAAAGGTCAGATAGAGAGAGAATAAATATAGTAACCACTAGTAGATACTATGAAAGATTGATTATTAATGAATTTAAATCAAAAGCAAATCAAGATCAGCATGATGCTTACCTGCAGCTTTAGTGTAACAATACAAATGTAACAATATAATGGATAAACTGACTTGACATGGAAGTCTTTGAAATACACCAACAATAGATATGATACAATAAGAAGCCTAGCTAGCAAACAAACCTACTGGCATCCTAATCTACTATCAAGTACAAACACGTATACAAGGAACCCAATGTCACTCCCCCTTAAGCTCGAAGGGCATAAAAAATCATAAAAGGATGAAATGCAAGGGGGTCCTAAGAAGTTAATGTCATAATAGTAATACCACACTCTCTTTCTCTGACAATAAGACACACTAGGTAGGAACACCGAAGAATTGAATTGCATGCCACTACTCTCATATATACCCCTCACTCGAGCCTCACATCATGCCCTAAGCATAGCGACCCAATTTAACATGGCTCATAGAGTGACTTGAACTTGTATGCAAACATAGTAAAAATCCATCTAGGGCATAATTATCATGCATAAATTCCAAAATCTCTGGATTGGCCAGTATATCATATTTCAATATAAAACCGAAGTCTAGCGACATAGGCATATCCAAAAACATAATAGAAAACCTAATGTCATAGTTTAGGGATCTCAAAAAACACAAAGATAGTCTAGGAAAACAAAGCCATATCAAGTGGGAAAATAACTCCATACTACCTAGAAGTCATGGATGAGATACATAGATGAGATACATATAGTAGATGAAAAGTCCTTTTAGTTAAAAAAACCAATAAAACAAGTCATAGTATAAATATCTAACTCAAAAACTCAACCGACTGTCCATAGGCCAATAACCATCCATGCTCGCCAAACACAACAAACAACACTCTAGATCGGCTCTAGATAAACCAAATAAGATCCAAGGAATAATTGTTAAGCTCTAAGGGCTAGTCTTTTCCCCTCCCTAGAAACTATGTGTCAGAGACAACACAAAAAAAGATGGGTAGGTCCACGTCATCCCAGGGTAAATAACCAAGCTACAAAGCTAACAAGTTAGGTCATGGACTGAAAAAATAAAGACAATGGGCTCCAATTAGTAATCTATCCCTGAGATGGCATTTTACAATTAATATGCTATGCTAATACCCAGTCTAATGAGACTGGACCATGGCGTTGGTGAAACCTCGGGAAATTCACTAGAAGAAGATATGAGTCACTAACAAGCTCAGTACTGCATCAAACAAACTAAAACATAATCCATGCGTTAAAATGAATAAGATAAGACCCTTATTGCAATAAACATAGCAAGGTCAAAATCTAAACTAAAATGGATTTGTGCGCCCATAGCTCAAACAATTAGAATATTTATACCACACAAGGAGCCTAGCTCATCGATCGTGTAGTATAAAATGGGCTCAAACTATCAAAATATAAAGAAAAAATTAGCTCAAAAAGTATATAAAATAAGAAAAGTTTTGCAATTAAAGAGAAAACAAAGAATTATCCGATAGAAATAATGGTAGAACCACCAAAACACGTGGCTAAAAATTAAAATCCATCACGACCTAAAAATTGGATCATGATGTTGCCTACAACCCACCTATAGGCAGACCTAACCCTATATCCTGGATAGGCAATAGACAGTAATAACATAAATATATATACACAACCTGCCCAAAACCTGGTACCATTGGCATGTGGAGATACAACTCAGAGTATCCAGAAGGTATATACATATACAAACTCTTACATAAGTACAAACTAAATAGGTCCTTCTATGGACGAAATAGAGCAAGTTACAAAAGTTGGAATACACGATCAACTCAAATCCCAAAAGCTTACCATAGTCTCCGGTATGACAGCAACCTACTCAACATGATTACGTAGTCTTCGATGAAACGTACTGGTATCTGTACCAATAAAATATTGGATAAGTGCAAAATAAGTACCACAACACAAGTACCCAGTAGGCATCATATGGCGATTGGGATAAAGTAAAGTATAAGTAAAGTAAAGGTGAGGAAAGTAAAGTAGGTCAATACGAGAACAAAAGTAGTAATAAGATCTACTATGTAATCATAACTAAGAATATGTAAGAGTACCCATCTAGGTATAATAAGAAAAGCATGGTAAATATGCACGTACGTTTATATACTTCTATCCTATAACACAACTATCTAGCACATAGTTTCAAGAACCGAATACAAAAAGGATACTGGGCTCTAGTTGAGCATAAATAGAGTCAAGATAGGTGAATAAAAGGTACAATAACCCGCTATTAAAGTAAGGAAGGAAAAACTATATAACCTAAAAGTCCCCCCATAAGATCACTGGGTACAACCATAAAAGAAGCAAATAAAACCTAATTAAGGCCCATCCCCCAAAAAGTAGAGCAGATCAACTAAGGACCCAACATGACCTGCTATATATCCTCTAAGGGTATAAATAACGGGAAGAGATGTATGCAATAAGGTAGAAGTAAAGAAGAACAATAGATCTGAATCCCGCACAGGTGTCTGACCTATATATAATAGCTTTCAACTAAGCACAGGAGGTTCTACCGCTAATAAAAAAGCTCACGACGAAGAATGGGAGGTCCGACCCCCAAATAATGGCTCTCATCTTAACACTGGAGGTCCTACCCCCAAAAATCAACTCATAGTGGTACATATAGGTACATAAAAGCCTTAGTCCAGTCTTAGTTATAAAAATAGTTCAATACTGCATCGCAGTCATGGAGATTAAGTCATATAAATCGCTTTTTGTTTATCCGTATTTTAGAAAAATCCCATTTTCATCATTTGTTTAAGTTATTACAATCATAAACCAACATTGGGTCCCACCCGCAAGCCACAACTCGAAATATCAACATAATGAATGATGTAGAGCAACACAATTATATATAAAGCACTCTTAACTAGTCTAAGATCAGTCGAAGACCACCATCTAATAACACGCCTTGAAAGGCGTAATAATATAGAACAACACAGTCACTTAGGTCCATGGATAATCTCAGTAAGGTCGGGTCTCTAAAAAGACAAGCCAAGTCCCTTTGTATCCCTTTATGAGACCCTTGGAACATGAAAAACAAGGAAAATATCAATAAGAGAAGGTAAATAACCTGTGAACCACGCCACACAACTATCCACATAACAAAAATACCCTACAGTAGTACAGTCTAAATGGAAAGTAAGTCAGGCCTACCTGGACTTTGGTGCAAGTCCTCGAACTGACGGAGAAAAGCCCGAACTACTGTAAAATCACCCAAACCATCTAAAAATTTGTACAAACATGCTCTATGGGTCAAAAAATGAAGATTACGACCATATTACGAATTGTAAATTAGGTCTAACCTAAAAATAGGCTCGTGGGCCTCGTAACCCGAGAAAAAGAATAAAATTATAGCGAAGTAGGCCTCAACTCAAGGAACACATAGTTTGAAAGTAAACTTAATAAGACCTTAAATAGGTCCTTATATTGCCAAGAAAAGTTATATAATGCATAAAAAACATTCAAGAAAATATTTAAGGAAGGAAGGTGATAAAACTCATCCAAAATGAGAAGAAAATCACAAGAAGTGATTCATGCAGCTTCTAACTCACCATAACCCATCTACCAGCATGAATTCCTTACAAACAGATAATAATTCATAAAATCACCATAGAAGCCCATGAACAAGATTTTGGAAAACAAGAGGGAAGAAAAGCTCACTTAAATTGAGAATTAACTGCTAAGAAATGGCTCCCTCCACTCGAACATAATTTTCCGCAACTTTCCCTTGAAAAGGCTCATAAATTGACTAATAGTTAAAGAATGGAGAAAGGAGTTCACATAGGAAAATGAGTTTGAAAAGGTAGAAAAAGACATATATATATAAAGGCCTAGGTATGGCTGAATTATCGTCCAAAATAGCCACTAATCAGCCCTGGATAATTTATCGACCATACCTGCAGCTTCGGACTACAATTCTCATTTCTTCAAAAAGAGGTTCTGAATGGAAATACAGTCTAATTTTGACAAACCAAATATGTAAATTGTATTGAAATCATAGTTTAGACAAAACAAAATTGGAAAAATGACCAACAGAGGTCATTTGAACAAAAAAGAACCCCCAAATAAAACTGAATAAAGATACATAACTTTTTAACTTTCCATACGGACCCTAAAAAAGAGATAGAACACCTGTGGAAATGCACCAATGACCAACTATACAAAATTCAACATTCTGAAGTTGATAGAAGCATATGAATTCTTATCCAGTACTCTGATCATCAAAAGCCATCAAAGGCTCTACAATAAACTCTAATTGAACTGAATTTCCAAAAATTAGCTTAAAATAAAAAAAATCATCGAGACTTGAACTAAAGGTCCAATTAGAACAAAGTTAGTATAACGGAGTTAATGGACCTATCAGAATCAGATTTTGAGCTTATTTATTATGAATTCACTCTCAAGTTTCACTATTTAAAGGTTAAGCCTTTAGAATAGGAAAATAGAGATAACAAGCTATAGAACTTTCCAAGAGCCTAACAAATGGTTCCAAAAAAAGTCATAAATAACTTGGGGATAACATAAGGCTCTAAACACAAGAAATGATGGAAGACAAGTAAATGACCACGCGTGTCATTACAACATCTTCCATTAAAAAGGATTTTTGTCCTCGAAAGTCAAGGAAAGAGCAGTACCTGAAGGATCGAATATATGTGTAGTGGGCCAAAATTTCATGATTTATCTCCCAAGTAGCATCCTCAAATGGTTGATGTACCCTATGAGCCTTTACAACTGGGATATCTTTTTATCTTGTACCACCTCACATCTCTGTCTATAATGGACACTAGGTTCTCTACATAGTTCAACCAGTCACCTAACTAAACTGACTCTAGGAAAAGTAAACGGGATGAGTTAGGAACATATTAGTGAAGCATCGGCACATGAAGCAAAAATACACAATATCTAACTCTAGAGGTAGGGAAAGTCAGTAGGTAACACCTCCAACACTTTGTGTGAACTTATAAGGGCCAATAAACTTGGGGCTATTTTTACCCTCCTATAAAATCTAATAACTTCCTTAATGGGTAACACCTGATGAAAGAACCTATCACCAACACTAAACTTTAAGGGCCAAAACCTATGATCCACATAGGACTTCTGCCTGCTCTGAGGGACCTAAGTTTGATCCTGAATAACTCTGATCCTATCAATCATATACCAAAGGCAATATGAGCTCTGTGGTAAAGTCTTTCTACTATTAAAGTAACCAATAGGTGACCTGCAGCGCCTGCCATACAAGGCCTAAAACAATGCCATATGAATGCTGGAGTTATAACTATTATTACATGAAAACAACGCTAAAGTTAAGTGTCTGTCTCTACTACCTCCAAAATCAAGGATAAAATCTCACAACATGTCCTGAAGTACCTGATTAGTCCTCTCAAACTTTCCATCAGTCTATAGATGGGAAGTTGTGCTCAAGGCAACCTCGGTACCCATCTTCCTCTAGACTATCCTACAAAACCGAGAAGTAAATTATATGCCTCTATGATGTGATGGTATTTTACCTCACATATTACACTTAAAACATATAAAATAAAGCATGTTGTTGAGTAACAACAATGTATTTTAATGCATTTTATTAGTATTTTTAGGGTTAAGTCAATATGAGAAAGTTTGGAGCAATTGTACAGGAAAGGGAATGTATTACAAGATTTTTTGACATTTTTCTTGTTACCAGATGACTCATCTAAGCCCATTGCCCAAAACAAAAGGCACTAGATAAGAAGGCCTGAACAGATGGTGGATTGGGCGATTCTCTCACTAAAAGACCATTTATCTGAATCGATCACACAACAGATATAATATTAGATAGGACCAAAAGACCAGATGACTCAAGAGACGGTTCGTCTGAGGGAAGATGGTTCGTCCAAGACATCTCGCCTAACTGTAAGTTTATTGCATAGGGGAGGTGACAGGCGTAAGAACAGACGATCCGTCTATTATAAAACAATTCGTCGAAGTTTTGTCCAACGTTGAGCGATGATGTAATCTAACTGTTTGCTATTGCACTTATACCCATGCATGATAAATACCATAATTAGGACAGTTTGAAGAGGACTTTTGACTTTTGATCATAATCATTACAATCATCATTCTTATTAGAGATTCTTGACCTTAGGGTTTCAATATATATATTCTCTTAAGAACACAATTGTGGAGTTCATTGACCATTATTCTACAATCAATTGGAAGCTTATTTCTGTGGTATGATACTCTAGAGTTGTGGGATCCATGGGAGAAACATAATAAAGGTTGTAGTGTACATATGGTTGTGGTATCTACTCTAGTGTATGAACATAATCTCTATGTAAACAATGAATTTTAGTGGTTGCAAACACTAGAACATGTGTTGGGTTAACTGTCACTAACCCTGTGGTTAAAACTAGTAGTTAAGATTATGCTAAGAAATTTTGGGCATTAACCCTCATCTAATGGTTACTGTTGTAGCAAGAGTAATCATCTTGAGTTACCACAATAAGGACAACATACTCCTTTACAGCCCTAGCCCGGTGTAAAAGAGATTCATATAGGATTAAAAGTTGTGAAACACTTAGATAACTCTATGTGTAGGAAAGATTGCACACCCGTACAAGATCACAATCCAAAGGTTTATTGAACCCTAGTGAACATGAACCTAGACTAAAAAACACTTGAATTATTCCATAAACACAAGAAATGGCAACAAATACTTTTATATACATAATCCCCCTTTTAACTTTATATTTATTGCCAGAAAGAAAATCTTACTGACTATACTGCTACTGGCATACATCCAATACCATATTCCCTATGGGATCGATCCCAACCTAGTTGGGTTCTATATTTGACTAACGACCGCTTATACTTCAAGAGGAGGTGTAACTTTAGTGTTACAACTCTATCGGATAGAATAGATACTAGTACCCTATGTAGCCTAATCACCTCACAAAAATACAACTCTTCTAAGCTCTCAGCACCCTAAGATGAGTGTGTTGGATGGAAATGAGCTGACTTGTTTGGTTGATCCATAATGATCCATATACAATCATGACCCATAGATTTATGAGGAAGGACTAAAATAAAATCCTAAGTAATCTGCTTCCACTTCTACTCAGGAATAGGGAGCCTCTAAAACTCACTACCCTATCCTCGGTGTTCAAATTTCACCTGTTGATAGTTAAAAAACCAAGACACAAAAGATGCTATAGCTCTCGTCATGCCCCTCCACCAATAATGCTGCCTCATGTCATGATAAATTCTCGTAGTACCTAGATTGATAGAGTATCTGGATCAATGAGCCTAGCAAAACAGTGTTTGAATCAACCCACCAACTCTCGAAACAACAAACCGATCATGACCCCACAACACACCATTAGAATTTATCATGGACCAACTGAAGTCACCTCTCAAAATCCTCGGGATACTTATACGTGCGCTGCTGAATATGATAAAATAAAGCATACCTAGCCTCAACATATTTAATAACCCGCTCTAATGATAATATATCCAACCAAACTTGCCTAATGGCCAAGAACCAAATATCCAATCCAAGGTCTCTACGAAACCAAAATAAAAGCTAGGTACCAATACTCACTACCTACGGCTTAAGGCATATGCAACCACATTAGCTCTGCTGGGGTGGAATAGTATACTCAGTTCGTAGTCCATTAGGAGCTCAACACACCTCTGTTGTCTCAAGTTAAGCTCCTTCTGACTCAATATATATTGCAGGCTATAGTGATCAGTATAAATCTTATAATGAACCCCATTTAGATAGTGCCTCAAAATTTTAAGCACAAAAACTATCGCCTCCAACTCCAAATCATGGATGGGGTAATTTCTCTCGTGGTCCTTTAGCTACCGAGAAACATAAGCTATAACATGGCCTTGCTGCACCAGAACACAACCCAAACCAATACTGGAGCATCACAATACACTATACAGGGATGACCCTTACTAGCAAGGCAAGAATTAGGGCAGTATTCAGCAACTCCTCTAGCTCAATTCACACTCGAATGACCACTAGAAGGGAACGTATTTCCACGACAATATAATTAAAGGATATATAATAGATGAAACACTATGAAAAAATCGACTATAATATCCAACTAACTCGAGGAAAGTATGGATCTTTGAATGGGTGGTAGGTCGAGGCCAGTAACGAATCGTGGAAACCTTAGTTGGATTAACACTAACACAATCTCCAGAAACCACATAGACCAAGACTATAATAAAATCCAACCAGAACTCACACTTTGAAAACTTGGTATAGATTCGCTTAGTCCTCAAACTATGAAGCACTATGTTGAGGTGCTCCTCATGTTCCGTTCGACACCGCGAGCAAACTAGTATATAATCAATAAAAAGGATCCCAAGGGAGTCCAAATAGGTCTTAAACATTTGGTTCATCAAGTACATAAAGGCTGCAGGGGCATTAGTCAGCGCAAATAACATCACCAAAAACTCATAGTGCTCATATCTCGTCTGAAGAGTTGTCTTCAGGATATCCTCATATCGAATCCTTAATTGGTGATAACCGGATCTCAAATAAATTTTATATGACACGGTAGAGCCTTATAACTATTCAAATAAGTCATTAATGTGTGATAGGGGATATTTATTCTTAATACTCACCTTTTTCAGCTGCCTATAGTCAATATATATCCTTATAGAGCTTTCCTTTTTCTTCTTAATCAACACTAAGGCACCCTAAGGTGATACACTAGGTCGAAAGAAGCCTCTGTCAAGCAAGTTCTGCAACCGAACACTCAAATCATAAAGAACTGTTGGGGGCATATGATAAAGGGAAATAAAAATGGGTCTTATTCCTAGCTCAACCTCAATAGGATATTCAATATCATAATTGTGTGGGAGGCCAGGTAGATCATCCAGAAACATATTTCAAAAATCACAAACAACTGGAACAGACTCAGGGGAGGGAGTATCATCACAAACATGACATCGCCTAGTAATACGCTATAGGCCTAGAAACAAGATATAACCCAAATCGAGGAGTGCATAGTAGGTCCCCTCTACACTACTGAGGGAAACATAGGGCACATATAAGGTAACAATCTTGGCATAGCAATCCAAGACCATATAGTGAAGGAATAACTAGTCCATGCCTATAATCATATCAAAATCCAACATACTAACACTATCAGGTCATCTCGGGTATCACACCCTAGAATAGTCACAAACAAAAATCTATAAACCCAATCCACTACTAGAGCCTCGTTCATAGGGGTATCTACACTCAATGGTACAGGTAAAGGTTCACCGAACACACTCAAATGAGCAGAAAAATAAATAGACACATATTACAAAGTTGATCTAGGATCAAAGTAAAATCAAATGAAGTCCCTACAAACTAGTAATGTACCAATCACAATGATATTTGAAGCCTATCCTCTACTCTATCTTGTATGGAATAAAGCTGACGATGATCCCCAACCTGCTACTTAACTCCTATGTCCCGACATCCTCCCCTCTATCCTCCTCCCCTACCTCCATGAGCTATTGTATAGCCACCTCTAGCTGGTGGTGTATTCCTAAAATGGTGTGTAGTTACAACGGATGTCTGGCTGGCCCTACGCCGAGGACATTAATGGCAATGTGCCCAATCTTACTGTAATCTAAACACGACCCTATTTTACTTACTATGGTCCCTAGGGGACAATCTCTAGAATAATTCCCACGTTCACCACACTAAAAAACCTTATCTTTGGCCTTAGTATGATTGCTAAAACCCTCTGAATAACCCTAAGAACCTAAAGCCAATCCCCTACAAGGATGCCTAGTCTATCCCATGTGTAAAGCCTAAAGTGAGACATAATACAGTCTGCTAGCATGACCTCTCATACTGTAATCCCTCCTCGCAAACTGGGAACCCAAATAGCTACCCTGGTGACACTATTGCTTCTTCCTGCCCCCTTGGTCCTTACAAAATAAGATATCCATAGTGCGAGAATAATCAACAATATCAAAGAAAGACTTCTTTACCACCAACATCCACTCTACCTTATACAAAAATCCAACTTCAATCCATAAGTAAGGCGGTGAGTCAACTCGTCCTTTGTATGCAATAACTCTCTAACATGTATAGAAAACTCAATAAACCAAGCCTCGTACTAAAAAACTATAATAGTACCGTATTGTAGGACTGCAAACTGAGCCTGTAACAACTCTCATGTGCTCCTAGGAATGTACTTTGCCATAAAAGCCTCTATGAACAATCTCCAAGTTAGTGGAGCTAATCCATGTGGCTAGTAATCTCTATACACTCTCCACTAATGACCGGAAGACCCTTCAATTAAAATAGGTAGTAAATTCAACCTCGTGTATCTCCAATAACTCTAAAGTCCTTCCCCTCTACTCTAGAGAACCTAGATAGTGCAATCCGAAGGAAATAATCTAGCATCTTCCTCACCTTAAAGGCTAGAATAATTAGAGCTAGTGTCGAACTAGATATAGGAGAGATCTAAACTGGTGAGACAGGCTAAATAGGTGGTGCTGCTGGGGATGTAGATACTTGGGGAGGCGAAGCACCCGACGCGTTCCTGAGCCAAATACTATGATTCCTATGTCGATGTCTGACCAAACATCTGTAACATCTTCTATAACATCTACTGGATCGCGATCGGAGGTGGCTGTGTAAGCTGTTGGGGAGGCACATGAGCTAGTTGAGGCTAAATTAGTGGATCTACTATAACTATACTAGGCTGAGATAAAGAAGGAAAAGTAAGAATATACTGGACACCGTCAATAACTCCCTCCTAAAAC